>JAWRVF010000973.1:0-128257 GCA_036785485.1 Physcomitrellopsis africana | reverse complement strand
GTAGTTCGTTTCACTAAGATGGCACATTTTATACCATGTAAAAAATCTATCACAGGCAAAGAAACAGCTAAGCTTTTCCTTGACAATATCTACCGCTATCATGGATTACCTAAGGATATTATATCAGATAGGGGAACTCAGTTTGTATCGAGATTTTGGAGAATGCTTTTCAAGATTCTAAAGGTGGATATAAAGCTATCTTCAACTTTCCATCCTCAAACTGATGGACAAACAAAGCGCGTAAATCAAGTCTTGGAACAGTATTTGAGATGTACCATCAACTACCAACAAGATGATTGGACAACTCTTTTATCATTGGCAGAGTTTGCTTATAATAATACGATATATTCTTCTATATAACAAACACCTTTCTTTGCCAATTATGGTTACCATCCACGACTTAATACTTTTGACTATTCGAAAGTTGACAATCCTGCGGCGGAAGACTTGGTAAATCATTTGTTAGAACTACATACAACAATGAAGGCACAATTAAAGGAAGCTCAAGAACGACAAAAGATAAATGCTGATGCGTATCGAAAGGAACAACCACAACTCAACGTAGGCGACAAGGTATGGCTACTTAAGTGATAGCAATATCAAGACTCTGCACGACCCCGCATGACAAGTTGGACCAATGTAAACGGACGCTTTTAGGTATTTTACAGGCAAATTAATGGAGTTGCGTACTCGATTACATATACGAACTACGCGAAGTCCACACATATTCGCGTGTCTCTTAACGAACCATATAAGACAGTGAACATACCAAGAAGAAGACAAGTGCCACCTCCTCCTATAGAAGTGAACAATAATGATGAATTTGAAGTGGAAGAAGTCTTAGATTCAAGGCGGCGCCGAAATAGGTTGGAATATCTTGTTCACTGGCACGGATACGATATTAGTGAGCGCACATGGGAACCAGCAAAAAATCTGGCGAATGCAGTGAGGAAGGTGGAGACCTTTTATCAACAACATCCATCGAAACCAAGATGAAGATTTTTCCTATAAAAGAAACAAGATGTAGGCAAGATAACATTCAACTTTCTATCCTTGTTTGTAGCTTTTTTGTATTTTTTGACGCTAAGGAGATGGAGAATCAACAGCCAGTGGATTTGACTCAAGAGCCTTCATTTGCTGACCTACCAGACGAGACATTGCGACTGTCACAACCCTCAAGATGACGCAACCGAGATGAAGATCTTCAAGAACGACATGTTCTTCCTCGAATAGATGGCGAGATACAACGTGTTTGGTATCACAACCTTGGAAGAGATTCTCGATGTTTGATGATTTTATTGGAGATAGGAACAACTCCTGACGGTGTTCCAGATGTGACATTTGAAGGAAGTTATGAAGGTCACAACAATGATCAAATAACAGGGTGGTCTTCTCGCCCTGGAATGGGACACTATCGATGGCTGAGAGGACCCATCAATTACCTTCGAAGAGAACAAAGATCAGAATATGTGGCAAATACTATTTGCCGCATCTTAGACTTTTTACACATGTAATCACCGCTCCTCGTGGAACTCGTCCTTTAAAGGGGGGGGTAATGTCACGGACATATACATAGTTACCTATATGATCAGATAGAACTAGATAAAAGAAGGTAAAAGTAGGTTAATTCCATAATATCTTTAGAGAAACTTCCTAGAAACTTCATAGACGTTGCTTTGACTTTATAAGTGTCCATAGTAGACTTTTGGATTAGAAACTTGGTCAATAAGTTAGCCACATGTCGTACATGTTGGTAGCTTGAAGACCAAGCTAAATACGTGGCGAACATATAGGAAACTTGCCCTGCAAGTTCGACACGTGTCTTGCAACTTGGACACGTGTCTTGTAAATTGGACACGTGTTGGAGGTCCTATAGAACGTCGCCACTTAGCTCTTAGGTAGATTGTATAAATATAGACAAGAATGAAGCCTTCTTCATTCTTGTCAATTCCTTTATTGTTTCCAGTCTAGTTCAAGGGTCTCTAGTTTTCTTGTCTTTTGGCATTAGTCATTCCAGTTTCTTTTTAATAAATATACTTCTTTATATATATTTCTTTGAGAGAGGTCTCACTTGTTTATTTGACTTCATCCAATTATTGTCCTTGACAGTAGGTGACTTATTGCCCTTAAGTTTATAAGTACTAACTTCAACTCTCAATAACTCTTCATTCCGGCTTGAAATTCATTGAGCCGTATATATAAAGTATAACCAAGAAAGTTCTCTCTTTGATTCAAATCACCGATCGTCAATTGCTTTATGTATGCGCAAGTTATATCTAAGAGAGTGACAGTATGCCCAGAATCGACACCTTAATTTTGAGCACCTATAACTTTTTCATAAAAAGTGCAAATTACAAAACATTTGCATCTAAATCAGATCCAAAAACCTAAACCTTATGACCCTAGCTTCTGATGTTCAGCTCTCCTCAAAAAACAAATCTAACTCCTAATAAATCCTTGGGCAGCCTCCTTGAAGCCCATTGGATATGATTTTTGGCCAATTAGAATAGAGATTTCCATCATCCACCTTTATCCATCTACATGGATGGCCAAACTATCATTTTTATACTAAAAACCCTTTTCTAAGCCTTCTTCTTATAATATTTATATACTTTGTGCTTTAAGCACTAAATAAAAGAAATAAACTAAGATTTTAAGGGCCACCAATGTCTAACAAAGTTGACTTAAGATATACATATAAGTTATTGTCAATATAAATCAACCTCAAAATCATTATTAAAAAAGAAAAAAAAATATTTTATAAACCTCATTGATAGCCCTATTAAGTAGATTCCTTCTAAATTAATAATCTAATCACATCTTGTAATCAATAAAATCCATTGTTATAATTTTTACTTAACTGCATAATAAATTATACATTAAATATATATGTACAAATTTTCTATATGCTAGCCAAACCACAACATGACATTGTGTATATGGATCACAAGAACCTTGAGTATTTCATGTTAGCATGTGTGTTGAATTGTCGTCAAACTTGTTGGAGTATGTCTTTGTTAAGATTTGAGTTTATTATCAATTATTAGCTGAGAAAAAAATAAGGTTCATCCGATGTTCTTTCTAGATATTCTTACCTTGTATCAAAAGAAGGAGATTTAGCTTTTGATAAAAAATAAAATAAAATAAAATAAAATAAAATAATATTCTTCAAACCACAGCAATTTTTTCTTTAAGCAATAAAATTAGCATTAACTATTGATTCAACTTTTGTTAAGAAAATCCAATCAAGGATACCTTCAAATCCTCTTATTCATAGAATTAAGAATAATTCATTTAAGTTTCATGATGCTTCCAAGTTTGAGTTCAAGAATGATCTATCCTATTTTGAAGGCCGCCTATATATTTCAAAAGATGCAATATGACTATGAGCTTTAGAAGCTCGTCACAACCTCTTTAGAGCAAGATATTTTGAATATAATAAGACTTTGGAGCTAATATCAAAAGATTTTTGGTGGCCTCAAATATAGAAGGCTGTTAAAGAGTTTGTACAATTGTGCAACATTTGTTCAAGATCAAAAACTCCTTGTTACCAACCTTATGGACTTCTCCAATCATTATTTGTATTAAAACAACTTTGATCTTCTATTTTTATAGATTCTATCATGGATCTTCCAAAATCAAATTCATATGACTCTATATTCATGATTGTAGATTATTTTACCAAAATGGCATATTTTGTACTATGTACAAAATCTATTATAAATAAAAAAATAATTAAACTCTTCTTTGATAATATCTATCGCTATCATAGAATATCAAGGGATATTATATCAAATAGAGGAATACAATTTGTATGAAGATTTTGGAGGACTCTTTTCAAAATATTGAAGGTGGATATAAAACTATTCTCAACTTTCCACCCTCAAACTGATGGACAAATGAAATGAATAAATCAAGTTTTGGGACAATATTTGAGATGTACCATCAATCATCATCAAGATGATTGGATAACTTTTTTACCATTGGTAGAGTTTGCTTATAATAATTTGATACATTCTTTTACTCAACAAACTCTATTCTTTATAAATTATGGTTATCATCCACGACTTGATACTTTTGACTTTTTAAAAATTGATAATCTTGTAGCAGAAGATTTGGCAAATCGGTTGTCAGAGCTACATGCAATTATGAAGACACAATTAAAGAAAGCTCAAGAATAAAAAAAAATCAATATAAATATCTATCTCAAGGAACAACCTCAATTCTATGTGGATGATGATGTATGGTTATTTCATCATAATATCAAGACTATTCATCCTTATGACAAGCTGAATTATTATAGGCTTAGATCTTTTTTAATTTGTGAATAGATCAATCTAGTTGCTTATCAATTATGCCTACCAAAATTTATGAAAATCCACCTTGTATTTCATGTGTCATTGCTTGAGCCATATAAGATAGTGGATATACAAGACAAAAGATAAATACCACCGCCTCTTATAGAAGCGAACAACAATAAAGAATTAGAGATAGAAGAGGTCTTAGATTTAAAGCGGCACTGAAATAGGCTAGAATATCTTATACATTAGCACGAATATGATAGTAGTGAACGCACATGAGAGCCATCTAGAAATCTAGCAAATGCATCAAAAAAAGTCAATGCATTGCATTGACAACATCTGTCAAAACCAAGATAAAGAGTCAAGAAAATCTTTGCTATAAAGCAAAGCAAGTTCAATAAAGGCTTCATTCTATCTTGTATCATTGTTTGCTATTTTTTTGAATTTGTTTGTGCTAAAGAGATGGAAGATCAACAACTAGCAAATTCAGCTCAAGAATCATTGTTTGTTAACTTATTGGATGAGACAATATAACTATCACAACCTTCAAGACGACGGAATAGAGATGAAGATCCTTAAGAACGTCATGTTCTTCCTCAGATTGATCGTGAAATATAATGTGTTTAATATCACGACCTTGGAAGAGACTCTCGATGTTTGGTGATACTCTTAGAGGTAAGAACTACTCCTAATAATATTCTTAATGTTTTCTTGGAAAAAAGTTTTGAAGGCCTTAACAATGATCATATAATATGGTGGTCTTCTTGCCTATGTATGGAACACTATCGATGGCTGAAAGATACCTATCAACTACTTTTGTAGAAAATAAAGATTAAAATATGTGGCAAGTACAATTCGACGTATTCTAAATTACTTTAATATGTAATCACCGTTCCTTGTGGAACTCGTCCCTAGAAAAGGAGATAATGTCACGGATATAAGATTTATTCTAGTAATAATCTAGATTGATAGAAGTAGATAAAAATAAATTAACTTGATAATATCTTATAGAAAAGCTTCCTAGAAGCTTTATAGACATAGAATCACCTTTATACATGTCTATAGGTGATTGGTAGATTAAAAACTTGGCCAACAAGCTAGCCACATATCGCACATATTAGTAGCTTGTGGAATAAGCTAGCCATGTGTTGCACATGCTGGTAGCTTGTGAAACAAGCTAAGTACGTGGCGCACATGTAAGAAACTTGTCTTGCAAGTTTGACATGTGTCTTGCAAATTAGACACATCTTGGAGATCCTATAAAATGTTGCCATATAATTCTTAAATAGATAGTATATATAAAGACAAGAGTGAAGTTTTCTTCATTCTTATCAAGTCCTTTCTTGCTTCTAGTCTAATTCAAGAGTCTCTTGTATTTTCTAATCTTTGGTAATAGCCATTCCATTTTCTTCTTGAATATTCATATTTTCTTGTTTCTATTTTGTCATTTTTCTTTAATATATTTTTCACTAACTTATACATTTGTTTCAATTCGTGGCCTTGACATATATACATTATAAAACTCTTATTTTCATAAAAAAAGTTTTAAGATAAATTTACAATAAAAGATTTTTTAATCAAAATTAATGAGGTTTTTAAAATGAAGAAAAAATTACATGTGTATTATTAAATTTTAAAAAATTTAAAACAAAAAAATAAAAATAAAAAAACAAAAATGTCTTAAGCCATTGCACACTAATCTTGTATTATAAATTTATCCTAAATTTTTTTTAGTATAAATAAGAGTTTTAATGTGTATATGTGGAGGTGCATGGCATAAGGGTGTCCACACAATAAAAGGAAATGTGTCTACTTAGCAATTCCTTAAATTAATTATAAAATAAAAACAACATATTAAAGAGTAGATCAAGATGGAAAGAATCAACACTACTAATAGAAGTTTCTTACATTTGATTTGAAGAATGTACCAACTAAATTTTAGAAGGTGATGGATAAGATTTTGACACATTTGCTAAAAAATACATTGATGATGCTATCATCTTTAAAAGTAGCTCAAAGAAGCAAATGATTCACTAGCAAGTTGTATGTGAGTGGTAAAAACATTAAGGAATAGACTTGCAACATGGGAAGAATACATTCTTTCTTTTTAAAAAAAAATTACCATACTTGGAACATATTATTCTTCCAAGTGACCTTGGGGTGCACCCAACAAAGAGAGATGTTTTATACAACTCCAGTTCAAATCAAAAACACAAAACCTTTGTATACAAGCATACTTTTACAATAATTGCAGCAACTGTCATGAGTTCTTTTGTTCTTCAAATGGGCTTTGATGAGCTTTATTTCTTCTCTGAGCCCATTTTCATGAAACACTGGGACCTCTTCCTCCTCCTGAAAGATGAATGAATTCCTTGCCAAGAGAAGTGAACAAGTAAGATTGTATTGGAAGAATCTATAATGACTTTTCAAATAAAATGATACGATAATCCAAAAAACGTTTTAAAGATGGAGACAACCAATCATGTGAGCAGACTTGTACGATCTGCCCACACTACTTCTCTATGTATCCATGGCAATCAATCATTCACGGTGCTCTGCACCTTTTAAAACTGCTTTGAAATTCCTCTTGGGACGATCTGGTGGTGCCCGAGGCCCATGACTGCATCAATGTTTTGGTGTTAACCTGCTCCACAGTACTCTACACAACACCATGTGAATGCATGTATGTATGTCAGTATGTACGTGTATGTCACCTACAAATGGGTCCTTGCAAATATCCCACCACGTGGAAAGCCCCCAACGACTTCCGATTCAAATTTGAACCTCCACAAAAACCCGGTCAAGTCTTTCCTCTTTCGTACCAAAGCTGATCGAACATATCTATCTCCTCCGCCAAGTGTGACTGACGCAGCGCACTGCGATCGGCTCGGCTGCCCACTCCCCCTGGGCACTGCTGCGGACCTCCAGCAACGAAACATTGTGTACTTCGGTGCCCACTCGCGCAAAATATGAGACGGACACTGCCTACCTCGCTGTACGTTGCCAGACCAGGGTACAAAATCATCAATCCGGTCACTACGCTGCACTCTGTTCAGCACGGCCATACCTGCTTGTTCAACATCGCCATTTCCGTCCCCGTTCCCTACACTCTCTCCATCACTGTCAACCTCGCTTTGTTCACAATCCTCTCCTCCACACATGCGACAACTCCAACTGCACCAGTGCAACGCACGGATGCGACTCGCCGGGTGCTGTCGACGAGATAACTCGGAGATAGCTCCGCCACAATCAAAAGTCTACGTCGTCACAATTCACTCTTGCACGGCTGTGGGCAATTCAACAACCACCCGGGATCTACATCGGAAGGCTCGACACAATATCCACAGTCCCATCATCACACATGCATCGCATTGCATTCCATTCCATTCCAGCTACACCACCACACGCAACGACCAACCATGCGAAAAGACACAAGAGTCTCCAACAAACGTCCCCAAACGCGGACCACACTCGGCACTGATATCTGAGACTGAGAAAAGTCTTCCCATTATGGTATTACTTCCATGCACAAAAACCAGTTCAGCGTACTGACTGTGGTCCACCATGTGTGGACACTGAAAGCCTACAGACGCCACCCCCCTCAGTACTCTTCACCTTCGTCTTCGCCGCCGTCCTCGGCCGACTCCGCACCCACTTCCTCGTAATCCTTCTCCAGGGCCGCAAGATCCTCACGAGCCTCCGAAAACTCTCCCTCCTCCATACCTTCGCCCACATACCAGTGCACGAAAGCACGCTTCGCGTACATCAGATCGAACTTGTGGTCGATCCGCGAGAAAACCTCCGCAACGCTCGTGCTGTTCGAAATCATGCACACCGCCCTCTGCACCTTCGCCAGATCTCCACCGGGCACCACCGTCGGTGGCTGGTAGTTGATGCCGCACTTGAATCCAGTGGGACACCAGTCCACGAACTGTATGGTCCTCTTTGTCTTGATCGTCGCCACCGCGGCATTCACGTCCTTCGGAACCACGTCTCCCCTATACATCAGGCAGCACGCCATGTACTTGCCGTGACGAGGATCACACTTCGCCATCATAGATGACGGCTCGAACGCAGAGTTCGTGATCTCCGCCACCGACAGCTGCTCGTGGTACGCCTTCTCCGCCGAAATCACTGGTGCGTACGACGACAGCATGAAGTGAATCCTGGGGTATGGCACCAAGTTGGTCTGGAACTCCGTCACATCCACATTCAGCGCACCGTCAAACCGGAGCGACGCGGTCAAGGAGGAAATGACCTGAGACACCAGCCGGTTCAAGTTCGTGTAAGTTGGACGCTCGATGTCCAAAGACCTCCGGCAAATGTCGTAAATCGCCTCGTTATCCAGCAGCACAGCCACATCGGTGTGCTCCAACAGCGAGTGTGTCGACAGCACACTGTTGTATGGCTCCACCACGGAGGTCGACACCTGTGGCGATGGATACACTGTGAACCCGAGCTTCGACTTCTTCCCGTAGTCCACGGACAGACGTTCCAGCAGCAGACTTCCCAAACCAGATCCCGTTCCTCCTCCCACAGCGTTGAACACAAGAAAGCCCTGCAGACCCGTGCAGTTGTCTGCCAGCTTCCTAATGCGGTCCAGGCACAGGTCCACGATCTCCTTCCCGATAGTGTAGTGACCACGGGCGAAGTTATTCGCCGCGTCCTCCTTCCCGCTGATCAGCTGCTCCGGGTGGAACAGCTGACGGTACGTCCCGGTGCGCACCTCATCGATCACAGTCGGCTCCAGATCGAGAAACACCGCACGAGGAACGTGCTTCCCGGCTCCTGTCTCCGAAAAGAACGTGTTGAAGGCATCGTCTCCTCCTCCCACCGACTTGTCACTTGGCATCTGTCCATCAGGCTGCACCAACCAAAACACGCACGTCTCTCAGATCCCCTCACCGCTACAAACTCCCACTGCACATCCCCCGACGCCTGCATTGCTCCTACATCTGATCGCAGCCCTCACTTCACCCGCAAGTAGCACAAAGAACCACCCTGCCTATCGAATCGCCGACCCAACCATCGTAAAATGAGAAGTAAAATAAATCAGCCCTCTTATTCAACACTCGAGCACATACCTGAATGCCGTGCTCCAAACAGTACAGCTCCCAGCAGGCGTTTCCGACCTGGATACCGGCCTGACCGATGTGGATCGAAATGCACTCTCTCATTGTCGCTAGTTTCTCGAACACGCGTCACAGAAGTAAAAAAAGACTACGACTCGGGAACCTGAGCGCACGCAAAGCACAAACCAACTCAGCTAAGCACAGCACGGTGCAACGACGAGCGTAGACACGAAAAAGCTTGGGAAAACTTCGAGGTAGGCGTGTACGAAGACGCCTCCAAGAAGTGAGATGAGTGCAGCGCTGCGGCTATGCAATGCCCTATCCTGGAGTGGCAACCTTATGGCTCGAGAGAGACGATCCCTCATTGGCCGCACCGGCTGAACGGGTACTGGATCCCTTCTCCCGGTGAATCCCGGCTGTCCCGTTGGGACCGAGGTGGTGGGTCATAACCGTTTTCCCGCTCAGGAGAACATTTTAACTTGACAGACCAGGTGGCGGCCCATGCTGTATCAGGCCAAGATAACTCCACGAACAGTCCGTCTTCCACGAACCAAATATCTCACCTCACTTCATGTGAACACCTTTGAGCTTGTTTACAGCCGATGTGTTGGTGCTGGGAGCCGCCTGCATTTCATTCCGCGCGGTGAATTCCATCACAAAGGAGAAACAGGGGTTTCGGGTCACCATCAGGTATTGGTTTCAAAATATTGCTCACCTAAACTGTAGATGTACAGTACACCACAGGCAGTCAGTCAACCTGGGCATGAGACTCTGCCCAGAATTACCCAGCTTTACACCTTTGAAACAAAAATCCCTCAACCCTGTGTTGTTTTGCCATGCACACATTTTTGTGTCTTCAGTGGAACATGGAACTGTTATAATACACTACCCTTATTGTTCTTTTCAACCCTGATTATTTATAATGTTTGATCTCACCCCCCCCCCTGTGTACATCACTGGTATGTATGTATGTATGTATGTATGCATGTATGCATGTATGTATGTATGCACGTATGTGACTAACATTTTATTTTTTATTTTTTGACACAAAAATGGACTATAGCCAATGCATTAATGTAGTGGAAATAGTACACTAGACTGCTTAGCTCTTTATAATCTTTATTTTAAACTCATAAAAAGAATCCATAGTTGTACTATGTAGTTACAATAGTTTCACTAAGATGTTTATTTTTTAAAAGCTTCTTTTATTCTACTATAACATTTTAATATTCCTTTCATCTACATATTAGTTACCAAAAAGACAATGTGGAAGTTTATTATTTACAAAAGCATTTCTAAACTCAATACCCAAGTTGGTAGATACTTCTATAACGATATCCTAGATATACAAAAGAAATTATCTATGTATTATCAATACTAAGCACTTTAGCAAAGATCAATGGTCATTAAGTATTTAAGATATTTATATGTTTATTTTGATTTTTTATTTGAACCAATCAAATTTATAAATCACTTATTTACTTTTGTAGAAGTAACAAAATGGCATATTAGATGCTTATATTACTAATGGCATAAATAATAAAATTATTTATATATTATGTATTGAATTCTAAATTTTTGATTTAATATTATATTTTTATTTTAGATAAATAATAATTTATCATGAATAATTTATTTTTAAAAAAAATTAAAAAAATTAAAAAAAAAATAAATTATAAAATAAAAAGAACCAATACTAAGATCATTTAAAATCCTATCAATATACATTGTACATTATAGTCTTGGTTAAAAATAATTTTTTATTTTATTTATACTTGGTACCAATCTTAACAATTTATTTTAATCTTCTTTTATCTTCTTGATTGTTTATGGAAATTTAATCTTGTTTTATCTTCTTGAATGTCTATGGAAATTTAATCTTTGATAAGGTTTTAAAGATAAATTTTAAATTACAAATGTAATTTGATAGTATTATTGTTCTAGACAAGTATTAGAACAAACCTTTAAAAATATAATATACTCTTATGTTACTAAGAGAAAAAAGAATAGCTAAAAATAGAGATATATATATATATATATATATATATATATATATATAACACAAAAAGAAATTAGAATGGCTTTTATCAATTACAAAGAATCTAAAAACTCTTATATCAATACTAAAATATAAGACATAATAAAATAAAATAAAAACTATTTCTATTAAATATGTATTATAATATAATTTTTTTTATAAATATTATGTATTATACAATAAATCAAAACAAGAATATTTGTTATCCAAAAGTTATCATATCACATATATAATATTTATAGTTTTAAAGATATTTTTCTATATATATATATATATATATATATATATAAATATAAATATATATAATAAAAAAATATAATGCCTTTTAAAAATAAAATTAGTAAATAATTTAATTTTTTTGATATGCTTTAATGACTACAATTCCTTTTAACCATCTAACATCTCTTCACACTATTTGGAATTATTTCATATGGTGGAATTTCCAATTTCCATTAATTGACATACACTTACCTTCTCATTAAGTTGTAATCTTGCATTCAATTGGTCTTCATTGTATCAAATATCTTTTTAAAGTACGTCTAATATCTCTTATACTAAATGAAGTAATGCCCACATATCAAAATCATTTATAGTATAGCTCCATCTAGGATTTCTTTCTATATCTACACTTGGAGGGAAAACAAATCAATCCTCACATTGATATTCAATGTACTTTGTGTCGTTTCCAAAAGCCAAAATCTATTCTCTATAGATTCTAGTATTGCCATCAAGCTCAGAATATTTTGGACTGGGCTACTTCAAGCAAATGGTTGCATTCACAATAAGAATCCACAATAGTAAGTAGTTTTTTGTTATAGATGTTGTAAATAATATCTACGGTGAGCAATTTTATAGAGTAGAATGCAAACGGATGTAATCTTCTTTCTTTTATAGGTTGGAATTCAACTTTTCACAATGCAAAGTCCAAAGCATTGTTTTCCATAAAATATGGCTTAAGAAAGTCTAGGTGATTCAAGATAAAGGTTGTGATGAATGTTGTATTCAAACATTCAAAGGCTTTTCAACTTTTGATCTTTCTTCAAGCTTATTCTTGCATGTCAATCATATAAACAAAGTAGCTTTCTGAGAATAAATATTAATAAAGATCTTATAGAAATTTACAAATCTAAGAATGCATTGGACATCATGTATCAATTTTTAAATTGTCTAATTATTTATAGTCTTATTTTTTTTTGAATTCATTATTGAGCCTTTATTTAAAATGACATAGCCAAGAAATTTCACTTAGAGCTTATAAAATATGTATTTTTCTAATTTGGAGTTGTTGCATTATATGTTGTCTTGTTTGAGAATGCACCAAGCACTTGGCTCTAGAAGGTGAAGTTGTGGTTTACAAGTATGCAAGAAATCCTAATAGGTTTCATCCATATAAGAAGAATGTAATTCAAATTTTAATTCAAAAGTACTTAAAATCATTGTAAAGTATTCAAAAATATTTTTTTGATAACCTCAACTATACACAAACTCTAATTGTCTTGTTACTTTTATAATTAGGCAATTTTGATTTTTCTTTGTAAATCCTAACCTTAGTCAATAAACTTTAGCAAGTTGTAATTCTAATATTGACTATCTACTTGATGTAAAATTTTGTACATAAATTCCACTATAAATCTTATATATGTTTAAATTTTTTTAGCTCAGTTCAACTTACAAATTGTGAAAAAAAATCCAAAATCCACATTGATGTCACTTAGCCACCAACTTTCAAATTGGTGTAGATGTTCCAGTAGTGATTTCTCCTTCTCTAACTATTAACTTCAGTTCAAAATTGGTATATAGCTTGATCTCCAAGTCTTCTAACACCATGCCAAATTTCACCTTGTTTTGACTAATAAATCTTTAGATATCACAAAAATCCTAAACAATCCTAAATTGCCAACTTCCAGTACCTCTTTGTACTAATGATCAAATATCTTCTATTTGCACCATTAGACTATCACAAAATTTCATGCACTCATAGCACACTTAATCAACCATACATTGCCAATTTTTTAACTATAGAGGTTATACTAATTGCACAAATTAGCTGAGAGTGCTAACCATAATTTTTTTTTGTATAAAATCCAAATCACCAATATAAACCCTAATTTTAAATAATGATTGCAAAGTCATTCCAAAACCTATAAAAATGAATCTTATGCCTTTAAAACAAGCTTGAAGCTAGCTTTCAAATCCTAATTGCCAATCTTCATACTTTGCTCTCAATATCTATTCTAGTAGCTAGAAGTTTGATTTTGATCCTATCTCACAAATGATTGATCCTTGGATATCAATCCAACCTATTTTAGGGATTTTTCAGCTTGATCCTATCCTCAAGTTAATCCTAGTATCAACCATATTAATTATTTATCTCTTCTATCATGTTTTTATTAATTTATGGATTTTTTAAGGCAATTAAAAGATTTTATAATCTAAAGGGAAAAATTATTAATTAATTCTTATCTATTAACTAGTAAGATAAGTAAATAATCTAAGAAGCTTTCATAAAATCTTTCTTAAGTATCTTGAGTTCCTATTGAATGAAGATGATTGAATATTAATTAGAAAATCATTCTTGTTTATATTTTCATTGCATAAACGTATTACAACACGACAACGTGTAGTTTAGTATCTTGTAATCTTTGTAGGATAAGGCAAATATTTTTGTTCATATTCTTATGAAATCTTAGAATAAATCAAAATATATGAAAAATATATAATATGGTCATTTAGGAATTGACAAAATTTATTGTTTATTAAATAGTGGAAATTAGTTGACACATATACTTACTTTCTTATCAAATATTTTTTTGAATCACCTCTAATGTTTCTTATATTAAATGAAGTAATGCTTACATATCAAAATCATTTATAATATAGTTTTATCTAGGAATTTTTTCTATATCTACACTTGGAGGGAAAATAATTCAATCCTTATATTGATATTCATAGTGCTTTGTGGAATCTCCGAAAGCCAAAATCTTTTCTCCTTGGATTTTAGTATTTCAATTTAGCTCTTTATTTATTTATTATTATTTTTTATTCTTAATAATATTTCATGAAAGCAACTTATATTAGTTTGATTGGAGCATTATCTTTAAGTCAAACTTTGTTTGGATTTGTTTCTTTTTTTGATAAAAATTCTTCCTTATTGTATAACTTTGAAATATTTTTGGTTGCATTTGTAGGAGCTTTTGGAAAATATGGTATGATTCATTTTTTACAATTAAAATCTAAGCTCTTTGACAAAAAACTTGTTTTACATCTATTCATACTTCAAAGCTTTGTCAATGAGCATGTAATATTAATTGACGTAAAGATGCATTGATAAATTATTTTTATTAGGAATTATAAGATGACGTTGTCGTGGTAGAGAGAATTTGTCTCAAGAAAGTGCTAGGCTTCTAGCTGCAACTAAATACTCAACCAAGATCCAAAATAATAATACCCTAAAATTATATAAAAGTCTTTATTTTAGGGCTATTACATCCAACACATAAGTTTTATTTCACAAAAACACTCAAACTATAACAAAATACTCTAAACCCTCATTCACTTGTAGGAGGGGAATTTTTTCCGAATTTCATTAACCTATAACTCTTAATCTAACCGTTCAAATCTACTTAAATTTCACATGAAGTACTCATGTGTTCTTAACAACTAGCACAATAAGTTTCAACCGTCGATTATTTATCAATCTTTAGATATCGTAAAAACCCTAACAACAGTTTCAAATCCTATGTTTACAAACATATGTGTACTAAATTCTTCATATCTCACAAATCTAATGTCCAAATGTTATGAAACTTTGATTTATAGCTTTTTAGCACAAAGATTTACCTTGTTGTAAATTTTTAGACAAAAATTCGTCCAAAAACTTAAGATATGGCAAAATCCATCACTATGAACAAAACGGCATACTTGCGACCTTGGAATTTGATCTGCTGTTTTTGACTCCCAATAACTCCTTCTTTAAAACTCCAAATGTGGTAATTCTTCCTCATCAAATGTAGATCTTAAAACCCCCTCTCTAATCGCACTGCTCGATCTCCAAAAGCTTTTATATAACTCTTCTAATCCTCAAAAGTGAGACAATAGGTACAAATTGCACTCTTTAACTTCAAGCTCCTACTTCTCCCTCATAAAAACTCCAAATCTCTCAATTTTTACACCAAAATTGTAGCTTAAAAAACAAGTTTTGTATATTGTTTTTGTATCCTTTTGAAATCTCCTTTTGTTATCTGCTCTTGGAGATTTTCTTCTATTATATTTCTTCCCTTTTCACATCCTTCAAAGCTTCAAATGGTGGGATTTTGCCATAAGTCGACATGCATTTGATTCATGAATTCGCTCGATGATTATTCATGCTGATAGTAATGATTCCATAAATCTCCCGTGTCTACATGTTTGTCAAAAACATCCTCCTTCTTCCTTATAACCTCGATACCATAAGTGGTAGCTTTTCTTGATGCCATAGTATGTTGAAATAAATAATCTTCTAAAATCCTTTTCATCCCTCTTTTTCCAAAGTTGTTTTTGTAGAACTCACCTGTGTCAAGTTATTTTTGTCACCTCTGTCTATCGCTCAAATGTTTCAAGCATTTGCTTTTTATATGCAGCAACAACAAGCAGTGGAGTGTAAGGAGGCTATGCCTACCAAAGCCTTTCAATTTGTTGTTGGCATATTGGATCAGTTTGATGGAAAAAATATTTCCAAGTATTTGAAGTATTATTCGCTGGAGATGGAGCTTAATAAAGTATCAGAGAAGGAGATGATCCTAATATTTTAGCTAGCAGTTGTACCTGAATTCCGTGAGCACATTAAGGGGATTATTCAAACTCATGGAGAAAAATGGGAAGATTTAACCCTTCAGCTAGGAAAAGAATATTCTTTGGAGGATATTGAATGGGTGACAAAAAAATCACTTATGGAATGGATTAATAAATCCAATAAGGAGTTGGTTGCAACAGAATTATTTCGGGAGTTTGAAAGGCAATTTCTTCAATTGTCTTGGGTGGAAAAGCTAACACTTAAAAATGACAAGGTAGAACTATTCTTCTAATCGACCGATAGTGAGTTACAGAGGGAGTTGGAGGTATTGTTGGAGGATAATATAGAAGACAATGGACTTACTACTAACTGGAAGAAGGTCTCTAAAGCAGTGGATATACTTGTTAAAAGAGAATACCGAAGAGGTAAAGTGGTGGTAACACAAGAAAATAGGCCTCCACTAATTACAGTATCTTGTAGGCAAGTGCCAAAATCTGCTATACCAGTAAGTACTATTCCAATTCCTATGTCCACAATTGTATCACAAAAAGATGCAATTGAGGAGTTAGTGAAAGGAACAAAAGACTTACAAATTAAATTGACAAAGCTAAAGGAAAAAGAAGGAACATTTGAGATCAAACCTATATCAAAGCAAGGATATATACAACAATGTATTTGATGCGATAGTATAGAGCATCCTTGCAAGGAATATAGAGATTTTGCTGATATTTTGCAATAAGGAGTAATTATATGGAAAGATGGAAAGATTGCACTGCGTGACACAGGTGAGTTTTACAAAAACAACTTTGGAAAAAGAGGGATAAAAAGGATTTTAGAAGATTATTTATTTCAACATACTATGGCATCAAGAAAAGCTACCACTTATGGTATCGAGGTTATAAGGAAGAAGGAGGATGTTTTTGACAAACATGTAGACACGGGAGATTTATGGAATCATGCTATCAGTAGCATGAATAAGAGAAAATCATCAAGGCAAGAGTTACTCAATGTAGCCACAATAATTAGGAATACAATAGGATGGGATGACCCTGTTGATACCATGTCTGTACATGCTTATATGGCAAAATCCCACCATAAAGCTTTGAAGGATGTGAAAAGGGGAAGAAATATAATAGAAGAAAATCTCCAAGAACCAGATAACAAAAGGAGATTTCAAAAGGATACAAAAACAATATAGAACAAGGAAGTACCTATATTATAAGGTAGTAGACCATGCAAGGTTGAGCCATCAACATTACACTCTAGAGATGCATCGCTACAAAAAAAAAAATAGAAAGAAGGGATGGAAGCCAATAAAAATAAAGAAAAGGGCATTGCAGAAAAAATATTTCATGATGTCATTATTGACACCATTAAATGGAAAAGACAATTGATAGGGGAATCAGCAATGTCTAATGCTTTAGATACAACATTTTATAGAAGAAGAAGAGTTGAAGTTGGCTGAATATTGTATCAATCAAAAGGATCAATTTTCCTTGGATGAAGATAAGATTGATGACAAAGGTCCTAGTCATTACTCTAAGAAGCATTGGGTTAGAGCCACTACAAAAACTTTGGTGAAGGTGGAAGATTTGACAAATCCAATAGTTGCTCTTATTAACCATGGATCTGAAATCAATATTATGTCTAAAGACATTTATAAATGTGGGAGGTGGCCTATTGATACTAAACATGGTTGGGTGATCCAAGCAGCAAATAACACACGTGGAGATCTTTATGGTGCTTGTCCAGATGTAAAGGTGAAAATTGGAGATGTATCTATTGAACAAAACTTCTTTGTTCAGAATAATACTTCTTATCCAATAATTCTTAGACAACTGTATATTATTGTTGTAAAGATAGAAACTAAGGTATTAGATGATGGATCTGCATGTGCTTGCATTAGAAGCCAAGATGGTAAACGAGCAGTGCAATTTTTAACAATACTTGCTAATCATGAGAGCAACAGGGATTATCTACGAAGTGGCTCGTTACCAAGAATTGATGAAGAGTTTAAGGATTTTTGCAAGATGCCACTATAGAGCAAGGATGTAGTGATACATCAAAGAAAGTACTCTTGCAAGAGAAGGAAAATACATTTGTATTTGAAATATAAAGCTTTTTAAGAGTGGACTTGATATGTATACATAGTTTAACTTACACAAATGGGAGAAGGAGGTTGAATAATAGTGCTGAAGCAATGATGTAATGCCGACCACAACTTTGATTCTTCTTAGTGCATACCGGAAGATGCACACGTTTGGAGGGGGTGGATGTCGTGTTCTGATTTGGCTACTATGTAAAAAAATTATACATATATATTTAATGTATAATTTATTACTTAGCTAAATGAGAGCCATATTAGTGGATTTTTATTGGTTATAAGATGTGGTTAGGTTGCTAGTTTAGAAAGGATCTATTAATAAGATTATTATTAAGGTTTATACAACCTTATTTTTTTTTTAGTAGTGACTTTTGAAGTTAATTTTATATTGATAGTAACTTGTATATATCTTAAGTCACCTATGTTAGACATTGGTGATCCTTAAGATCTTATTTACTTCTTTTATTTGATATTTAAAGTATAAAGTATATAAATCTTATAAAAAAAAGGATTAGAAAAGGGTCTTTAGTGTAAAAAAGGTAGTTTGGCCATCCATGTGGATGAATAGAGGTGGCTGATTGAAATCTCTATTCTAATTGGCCAAAAATCATGCCCAACGGGCTTCAAGGAGGCTGCCCAAGGGTTTATTAGGAATTAGGGTTTGTTTTTCGAGGGGAGTCGAACATCCAAGGCTAAGATCATAAGATTTAGATTTTTGGATCTAGTTAAGGTATAAATTTTGTGTGATTTGCACTTTTTATGAAGAAGTTATAGGCGCCCAAAGTTAAGGTCTTGATTTTGGACCTATTGTCATTATTTTGGATATAACTCGTGCATATAAAGAGCAATCAAGGATCGGCGACTGGAATTGGAGAAAGCACTTTCACAACTACACTTTTGATATATGGCTTGATAAAATCCAAGCTAGGGTAAAGGAGATATTGGGAGTTGAAGTTAGTGCTTACAAACTTAAGGGCAGTAAGTGACCTGCTTACATAGTGGTTACATTTTGAGCTATATCTAGACAATTTCATAGATTTTTGGCTCAAAATTTTCAAGAGTGTATATGTTTATGTCACAAGATTATGTGCAAAAATTTTGTGGCATTAAAATTTTGGATTTGTGAGATATAAGAAAAATAGTGCTTGGGTGTCTTTGAACTAGGGTTTTAACTACCTGCTAGGGGTTTTGAGATATCAGACGATTGGAAACGAATTTATGATTGAATCTTTCTTGTAGTAAAATTTAAGAGAATTATTAACACTCTAAAGTAAATTTTATAGAAACTAAATGGTTAGAGTCAAGAATTATTGGACTCTAAAGTTTAGCAAGAAATAAGTCCTTGCGGGTGAATAAAGTTTTGAAGGGTTTTTGTAGAAATTTGAACCTTTTTTGTACAAACTTACTTGAATACAAGAGGGTTTATATATATAACTTCTCTTTTGTGAGATTTTTGTATTATTTGTCCTTTTTATTGAGGACAAACGACCTGTTGGATTTTGCTATCAAATTTCAAATAAATTCTCCACAACTAGGTATTTCCAGTATATCTCCACAGATAGAAGAGCCACATCAGTAAACATAAATCGTCCTAGGTCTATCATAGTTAGGATCTTCATACTTTGAATTATAGCTCAAGTAAGAGTCTAGTAGACCTACTGCAAGAACTTTCTTCTTCTCATGCTACACCTACAACGATCTTCAAGTTGCATTTAGTATATTATCAAGATGAATGCAAATATTCTAGAGTATTGTCCATATGATTGTTCAATCGACCTTAAAGAAGGAACTCAGCCAATTTGGACCAATCTACAGTTTATCACAAGAAGAATAGGCTGAACTCAAGGCGTATATTGACAAAAATTTGGCCAAGAATTTTATAAGCCATTCTAAATCTCAAACAAGAGCTCCAATTCTATTTGTGAAGAAAAAAGATGGATCATTGCGGATGTGTATTGACTATTGAGGACTCAACAAGATCACAATCAAGAACAGATATCCATTACCTCTGATATCAAGACTCCTTGAGTAGTTGAATCAAGCTAGGATCTATACAAAAATAGATCTAAGACGAGCATACAATCTAGTATGCATCAAAAAAGGAGATGAATGGAAAACTGCATTTCAAACCAAGTATGGACATTTTGAATATAATGTCATGCCTTTTGGACTTATGAATGCACCAGTTGTTTTTCAACATCTCATGAATGATGTTTTTTGTGAGTTCTTAGATAATTTTGTCGTCTGATGCCTAGACGACAATTTGATCTATTCCAAGAATGTAGAAGAACATAAAGTACATGTTCGTCAAGTATTACAAAAATTTAGAGATGCGGGATTGTACGCCAAGATGGAAAAGTGTGAAATACACACTATTCAAGTTGATTTCTTAGGATACATCATTTCAAATGATGGTCTCATGATGGATTCTAAGAAAATCCAAACAATCGTGAATTGGAAGATTTCAAAGACGGTAAAAGATGTCCAATGCTTTTTGGGATTTGCGAATTATTATCGGATCTTCATCAAAGACTTCTCTCGAGTTGCAGCTCTACTTACATGTTTGACTTGTAAAGACAAACTCCAATAGAATCAAGAAGTGGAAGCAACATTTGAAGCTTTGAAGACATCATTTGTTTCTGCACCAATCCTGCATCGTGTAGATTTTTCCTAGGCATCGTGTAGATTTTTCCTAGGCATCGTGTAGATTTTGTCACAAATGGAAACAGATGACAGACTTCATCTAGTAGGTTTTCATTCAAGAAAATTCTCAGCAATCAAGATCAATTATGAGATCCATGACAAAGAACTTCTTGCAATTGTGGATTCTTTTCAAGAGTGGCATCATTATCTAGAAGGCGCTTAAAGCTCAATCACGGTTGTTGTGTTGTGATTCAGCTACTATGTGAAAAAATTATACATGTATATTTAATGTACAATTCACTACTTAGCTAAATGAAAGTCATATCAATGGATTTTTATTGGTTACAGGATGTGATTAAGTTGCTAGTTTAAAAAGGATCTATTAAAAGAATTATTATTAAGATTTATACAACCTTATTTTTTTTTTAGTAGTGACTTTTGAAGTTAATTTTATATTGATAGTAACTTGTATATATCTTAAGTCACCTATGTTAGACATTGGTGATCCTTAAGATCTTATTTACTTCTTTTATTTGATGCTTAAAGCACCAAGTATGTAAATCTTATAAGAAGAAAGGTTAGAAAAGGGTTTTTAGTGTAAAAAGGATAGTTTGGCCATCCATGTGGATGAATAGAGGTGGATGATAGAAATCTCTATTCTAATTGGCCAAAAATCATGCCCAATGGGCTTCAAGGAGGCTGCCCGAGGATTTATTAGGAGTTAGGATTTGTTTTTGGAAGGGAGTCGAACATCAAAGGCTAGGATCATAAGGTTTAGGTTTTTGGATCTGGTTTAGGTGCAAATTTTGTGTGATTTGCACTTTTTATGAAGAAGTTATAGGCGCCCAAAGTTAAGGTGTTGATTTTGGACCTACTATCACTCTTTGTGATTTAACTCACGCATACAGAGAGCAATCAAGGATTGGCAACTGGGATTAGAAACAACACTTTTATAGCTATATTTTTTATATATGGCTTGATAAAATCCAAGCTAGGATAAAGGAGATATTGGGAGTTGAAGTCAAAGCTTACAAACTTAAGGGCAATAAGTGACATTCTTACATATTGGTTACATTTTGAGCTATGTCTTAGGCAATTTGATAGATTTTTAGCTCAAAATTTTCAAAAGTGTATATGTTTATGTCACAAGACTATGTGCAAAAATTTTGTGGCATTAAAATTTTGGATTTGTGAGATATAAGAAAAATAGTGCTCGTGTGTCTCTGAACCAGGGTTTTAAGCACCTGCTAGGGATTTTCAGATATCAAACGATCGGAAACGAATTTATGATTGATTCTTTCTTGTGGTGAAGCTTAAGAAAATTATCTACACTCTAAAGTAAATTTTATAGAAACTAAATGGTTAGAATCAAGAGTAATTGGACTCTAAAATTCAATAAGAAATAAGTCCTTGTGGGTGAATAAAGTTTTGAAGGATTTTTGTAGAAATTTGAACATTTTTTGTACAAACTTACTTGAATATAAGAAGATTTACATATATAATTTCTTTTTTGTGAGATTTTTGTATTATTTGTCTTTTTTATTGAGGACAAACGACCTGTTGGATTTTGCTATCAAATTTCAAATAAACTCTCCACAGCCAGATATCCAATGTACTTCCAGATAGAAGCCCATGTCATAGGACACCATGTACATGGATCACAAGAATCTCAAGTATTTCATGTTGGCACGTGTATTGAATTATCGTCAAGCTTGTTGGATTATATCTTTGTCAAGATTCGAATTTATTATCACTTATCGGCCAGGAAAACAACAAGATTTGTCCGATGCCCTTTCTAAACGTTCTTATTTTGCACCAAAAGAAGAGGATGCTTCCTCTTGAAAAAGCAGTTTCGCAATAAAATCAACATTGACTGTTGATTCAACTTTTCTCAAGCAAATTCCAAAAGAATGATATCAAGAATAATTCTTGCATGCTTTTGAATTCAAGAACAATCTATTATAAGAAACTATATGTTCCTCTTGAAACCAAAGCAGTTTCATTTTTGAGCAATAAAATCAACATTGACTGTTGATTCAACTTTTCTCAAGCAAATTCAATCAAATATATCGTCAGACCCTCTTATTCATGATATCAAGAATAATTCTTCCAAGTCTCATGATTCTTCTAAATTTGAATTCAAGAACAATCTATTATATTTCGAAGGACGACTATATGTTCCAAAAGGAGAAGCAAGTTTACGTGTTCTTCAAGCACGTCATGATTTTTCAGCGGCAGGATATTTTGAATACAATTAGACTTTGGAACCTAGATCAAGAGATTTTTGGTGGCCTCAAATGTGGAAGCAATCCACTTTGTACAATCTATTATCTGCACAAGATTGCCTCCTTGTCATCAACCTTTTGGGCTTCTTCAGCCATTATCTATTCCAGAACAACCATGATCTTCTATTTCTATGGATTTCATCACAGATCTTCCAATCTCAAGATCTTATGACTCTATATTTGTGATAGTAGATTGGTTCACCATTTTGTGCCATACACAAAATCTATCACAGGTGCCATAAGATCTTGAGATTATCTGGATGAAATCCATCATGTGGAATAGATGGCTGAAGAAGCAAAAGGTTGATGACAAGGAGTCTTTGATCTTGAGCCTATGATTGTACATTCTTTGGCCTTCCAATTTGAGGCCACCAAAAATTCTTGATAAAGTTCCAAAGTCTAATTGAATATCCTGGCTGAAAAATCATGACGCTTACAACTTGTTTGACATGTGTCTTGCAAATTAGACACGTGTGAATGAGGTCCTATAGAATGTCGCTCATTATACACATAATATAGATAGTAATTTATAGAGCTTGACATTTAAGTTCTTGAAGCCCTCTATCACTCTTGTCACTCTTGTCAACTCCTTTTTCCGTTCTACTCTAATTTCAAGAGTCTTCATATTCCTAGTCTTTGGTAATAGCCATTCCAATTTTCTTTGAATATACATACTTTCTTATTCTCATTTTGTGACTTTTTTTTATACTATTTCTATTAGATTATGTATCTTTTTCTAGTTCATGTCCTTGATAATTGAGCATGACCATTGACCAATAGGAATGAAGAACTTCATTAAAAACGTGCGTGTTCTCCTTTTGGAACATATAGTCGTCCTTCGAAATATAATAGATTGTTCTTGAATTCAAATTTAGAAGAATCATGAGACTTGGAAGAATTATTCTTGATATCATGAATAAGAGGGTCTGACGATATATTTGATTGAATTTGCTTGAGAAAAGTTGAATCAACAGTCAATGTTGATTTTATTGCTCAAAAATGAAACTGCTTTGGTTTCAAGAGGACTGTTCTTTGTTGCTCAAAAGCTGCATCCTCTTCTTTTGGTGCAAAATAAGAACGTTTAGAAAGGGCATCGGACAAATCTTGTTGTTTTCCTGGCCGATAAGTGATAATAAATTCGAATCTTGACAAAGATATAATCCAACAAGCTTGACGATAATTCAATACACGTGCCAACATGAAATACTTGAGATTCTTGTGATCCATGTACATGGTGTCCTATGACATGGGCTTCTATCTGGAAGTACATTGGATATCTGGCTGTGGAGAGTTTATTTGAAATTTGATAGCAAAATCCAACAGGTCGTTTGTCCTCAATAAAAAAGACAAATAATACAAAAATCTCACAAAAAAGAAATTATATATGTAAATCTTCTTATATTCAAGTAAGTTTGTACAAAAAATGTTCAAATTTCTACAAAAATCCTTCAAAACTTTATTCACCCACAAGGACTTATTTCTTATTGAATTTTAGAGTCCAATTACTCTTGATTCTAACCATTTAGTTTCTATAAAATTTACTTTAGAGTGTAGATAATTTTCTTAAGCTTCACCACAAGAAAGAATCAATCATAAATTCGTTTCCGATCGTTTGATATCTGAAAATCCCTAGCAGGTGCTTAAAACCCTGGTTCAGAGACACACGAGCACTATTTTTCTTATATCTCACAAATCCAAAATTTTAATGCCACAAAATTTTTGCACATAGTCTTGTGACATAAACATATACACTTTTGAAAATTTTGAGCTAAAAATCTATCAAATTGCCTAAGACATAGCTCAAAATGTAACCAATATGTAAGAATGTCACTTATTGCCCTTAAGTTTGTAAGCTTTGACTTCAACTCCCAATATCTCCTTTATCCTAGCTTGGATTTTATCAAGCCATATATAAAAAATATAGCTATAAAAGTGTTGTTTCTAATCCCAGTTGCCAATCCTTGATTGCTCTCTGTATGCGTGAGTTAAATCACAAAGAGTGATAGTAGGTCCAAAATCAACACCTTAACTTTGGGCGCCTATAACTTCTTCATAAAAAGTGCAAATCACACAAAATTTGCACCTTAACCAGATCCAAAAACCTAAACCTTATGATCTTAGCCTTGGATATATGACTCCCCTCAAAAAACAAATCCTAACTCCTAATAAACCCTTGGACAGCCTCCTTGAAGTCCATTGGGCATGATTTTTGGCCAATTAGAATAGAGATTTCTATCATCCACCTCTATTCATCCACATGGATGGCCAAACTATCCTTTTTACACTAAAAACCCTTTTTTAATCCTTTTTTTTATAAGATTTACATACTTGGTGCTTTAAGCATCAAATAAAAGAAGTAAATAAGATCTTAAGGATCACCAATGTCTAACAAAGGTGACTTAAGATATATACAAGTTACTATCAATATAAAATTAACTTCAAAAGTCACTACTAAAAAGAAAATAAGGTTGTATAAATCTTAATAATAATTCTTTTAATAGATCCTTTTTAAACTAGCAACTTAATCACATCCTGTAACCAATAAAAATCCATTGATATGACTTTCATTTAGCTAAGTAGTGAATTGTACATTAAATATACATGTATAATTTTTTCACATAGTAGCTGAATCACAACACAACAACCGTGATTGAGCTTTAAGCGCCTTCTAGATAATGATGCCACTCTTGAAAAGAATCCACAATTGCAAGAAGTTCTTTGTCATGGATCTCATAATTGATCTTGATTGCTGAGAATTTTCTTGAATGAAAACCTACTAGATGAAGTCTGTCATCTGTTTCCATTTGTGACAAAATCTACACGATGCCTAGGAAAAATCTACACGATGCCTAGGAAAAATCTACACGATGCAGGATTGGTGCAGAAACAAATGATGTCTTCAAAGCTTCAAATGTTGCTTCCACTTCTTGATTCTATTGGAGTTTGTCTTTACAAGTCAAACATGTAAGTAGAGCTGCAACTCGAGAGAAGTCTTTGATGAAGATCCGATAATAATTCGCAAATCCCAAAAAGCATTGGACATCTTTTACCGTCTTTGAAATCTTCCAATTCACGATTGTTTGGATTTTCTTAGAATCCATCATGAGACCATCATTTGAAATGATGTATCCTAAGAAATCAACTTGAATAGTGTGTATTTCACACTTTTCCATCTTGGCGTACAATCCCGCATCTCTAAATTTTTGTAATACTTGACGAACATGTACTTTATGTTCTTCTACATTCTTGGAATAGATCAAATTGTCGTCTAGGCATCAGACGACAAAATTATCTAAGAACTCACAAAAAACATCATTCATGAGATGTTGAAAAACAACTGGTGCATTCATAAGTCCAAAAGGCATGACATTATATTCAAAATGTCCATACTTGGTTTGAAATGCAGTTTTCCATTCATCTCCTTTTTTGATGCATACTAGATTGTATGCTCGTCTTAGATCTATTTTTGTATAGATCCTAGCTTGATTCAACTACTCAAGGAGTCTTGATATCAGAGGTAATGGATATCTGTTCTTGATTGTGATCTTGTTGAGTCCTCAATAGTCAATACACATCCGCAATGATCCATCTTTTTTCTTCACAAATAGAATTGGAGCTCTTGTTTGAGATTTAGAATGGCTTATAAAATTCTTGGCCAAATTTTTGTCAATATACGCCTTGAGTTCAGCCTATTCTTCTTGTGATAAACTGTAGATTGGTCCAAATGGTGGCTGAGTTCCTTCTTTAAGGTCGATTGAACAATCATATGGACAATACTCTAGAAGAATATTTGCATTCTTTTTTTCAAAAACGTCTTGATAATCTTGATACTAGCTTGGAATGCAACTTGAAGTCTTTCTAGTTGTGGAGAATTTATTTGAAATTTGATAGCAAAATCCAACAGGTCGTTTGTCCTCAATAAAAAGGACAAATAATACAAAAATCTCACAAAAGAGAAGTTATATATATAAACCCTCTTGTATTCAAGTAAGTTTGTACAAAAAAGGTTCAAATTTCTACAAAAACCCTTCAAAACTTTATTCACCCGCAAGGACTTATTTCTTGCTAAACTTTAGAGTCCAATAATTCTTGACTCTAACCATTTAGTTTCTATAAAATTTACTTTAGAGTGTTAATAATTCTCTTAAATTTTACTACAAGAAAGATTCAATCATAAATTCGTTTCCAATCGTCTGATATCTCAAAACCCCTAGCAGGTAGTTAAAACCCTAGTTCAAAGACACCCAAGCACTATTTTTCTTATATCTCACAAATCCAAAATTTTAATGCCACAAAATTTTTGCACATAATCTTGTGACATAAACATATACACTCTTGAAAATTTTGAGCCAAAAATCTATGAAATTGTCTAGATATAGCTCAAAATGTAACCACTATGTAAGCAGGTCACTTACTGCCCTTAAGTTTGTAAGCACTAACTTCAACTCCCAATATCTCCTTTACCCTAGCTTGGATTTTATCAAGCCATATATCAAAAGTGTAGTTGTGAAAGTGCTTTCTCCAATTCCAGTCGCCGATCCTTGATTGCTCTTTATATGCACGAGTTATATCCAAAATAATGACAATAGGTCCAAAATCAAGACCTTAACTTTGGGCGCCTATAACTTCTTCATAAAAAGTGCAAATCACACAAAATTTATACCTTAACTAGATCCAAAAATCTAAATCTTATGATCTTAGCCTTGGATGTTCGACTCCCCTCGAAAAACAAACCCTAATTCCTAATAAACCCTTGGGCAGCCTCCTTGAAGCCCGTTGGGCATGATTTTTGGCCAATTAGAATAGAGATTTCAATCAGCCACCTCTATTCATCCACATGGATGGCCAAACTACCTTTTTTACACTAAAGACCCTTTTCTAATCCTTTTTTTTATAAGATTTATATACTTTATACTTTAAATATCAAATAAAAGAAGTAAATAAGATCTTAAGGATCACCAATGTCTAACATAGGTGACTTAAGATATATACAAGTTACTATCAATATAAAATTAACTTCAAAAGTCACTACTAAAAAAAAAATAAGGTTGTATAAACCTTAATAATAATCTTATTAATAGATCCTTTCTAAACTAGCAACCTAACCACATCTTATAACCAATAAAAATCCACTAATATGGCTCTCATTTAGCTAAGTAATAAATTATACATTAAATATATATGTATAATTTTTTTACATAGTAGCCAAATCAGAACACGACATCCACCCCCTCCAAACGTGTGCATCTTCCGGTATGCACTAAGAAGAATCAAAGTTGTGGTCGGCATTACATCATTGCTTCAGCACTATTATTCAACCTCCTTCTCCCATTTGTGTAAGTTAAACTATGTATACATATCAAGTCCACTCTTAAAAAGCTTTATATTTCAAATACAAATGTATTTTCCTTCTCTTGCAAGAGTACTTTCTTTGATGTATCACTACATCCTTGCTCTATAGTGGCATCTTGCAAAAATCCTTAAACTCTTCATCAATTCTTGGTAACGAGCCACTTCGTAGATAATCCCTGTTGCTCTCATGATTAGCAAGTATTGTTAAAAATTGCACTGCTCGTTTACCATCTTGGCTTCTAATGCAAGCACATGCAGATCCATCATCTAATACCTTAGTTTCTATCTTTACAACAATAATATACAGTTGTCTAAGAATTATTGGATAAGAAGTATTATTCTGAACAAAGAAGTTTTGTTCAATAGATACATCTCCAATTTTCACCTTTACATCTGGACAAGCACCATAAAGATCTCCACGTGTGTTATTTGCTGCTTGGATCACCCAACCATGTTTAGTATCAATAGGCCACCTCCCACATTTATAAATGTCTTTAGACATAATATTGATTTCAGATCCATGGTTAATAAGAGCAACTATTGGATTTGTCAAATCTTCCACCTTCACCAAAGTTTTTGTAGTGGCTCTAACCCAATGCTTCTTAGAGTAATGACTAGGACCTTTGTCATCAATCTTATCTTCATCCAAGGAAAATTGATCCTTTTGATTGATACAATATTCAGCCAACTTCAACTCTTCTTCTTCTATAAAATGTTGTATCTAAAGCATTAGACATTGCTGATTCCCCTATCAATTGTCTTTTCCATTTAATGGTGTCAATAATGACATCATGAAATATTTTTTCTGCAATGCCCTTTTCTTTATTTTTATTGGCTTCCATCCCTTCTTTCTATTTTTTTTTTTGTAGCGATGCATCTCTAGAGTGTAATGTTGATGGCTCAACCTTGCATGGTCTACTACCTTATAATATAGGTACTTCCTTGTTCTATATTGTTTTTGTATCCTTTTGAAATCTCCTTTTGTTATCTGGTTCTTGGAGATTTTCTTCTATTATATTTCTTCCCCTTTTCACATCCTTCAAAGCTTCATGGTGGGATTTTGCCATATAAGCATGTACAGACATGGTATCAACAAGGGTCATCCCATCCTATTGTATTCCTAATTATTGTGGCTACATTGAGTAACTCTTGCCTTGATGATTTTCTCTTATTCATGCTAGTGATAGCATGATTCCATAAATCTCCCGTGTCTACATGTTTGTCAAAAACATCCTCCTTCTTCCTTATAATCTCGATACCATAAGTGGTAGCTTTTCTTGATGCCATAGTATGTTGAAATAAATAATCTTCTAAAATCCTTTTTATCCCTCTTTTTCCAAAGTTGTTTTTGTAAAACTCACCTGTGTCACGCAGTGCAATCTTTCCATCTTTCCATATAATTACTCCTTATTGCAAAATATCAGCAAAATCTCTATATTCCTTGCAAGGATGCTCTATACTATCGCATCAAATACATTGTTGTATATATCCTTGCTTTGATATAGGTTTGATCTCAAATGTTCCTTCTTTTTCCTTTAGCTTTGTCAATTTAATTTGTAAGTCTTTTGTTCCTTTCACTAACTCCTCAATTGCATCTTTTTGTGATACAATTGTGGACATAGGAATTGGAATAGTACTTACTGGTATAGCAGATTTTGGCACTTGCCTACAAGATACTGTAATTAGTGGAGGCCTATTTTCTTGTGTTACCACCACTTTACCTCTTCGGTATTCTCTTTTAACAAGTATATCCACTGCTTTAGAGACCTTCTTCCAGTTAGTAGTAAGTCCATTGTCTTCTATATTATCCTCCAACAATACCTCCAACTCCCTCTGTAACTCACTATCGGTCGATTAGAAGAATAGTTCTACCTTGTCATTTTTAAGTGTTAGCTTTTCCACCCAAGACAATTGAAGAAATTGCCTTTCAAACTCCCGAAATAATTCTGTTGCAACCAACTCCTTATTGGATTTATTAATCCATTCCATAAGTGATTTTTTTGTCACCCATTCAATATCCTCCAAAGAATATTCTTTTCCTAGCTGAAGGGTTAAATCTTCCCATTTTTCTCCATGAGTTTGAATAATCCCCTTAATGTGCTCACGGAATTCAGGTACAACTGCTAGCTAAAATATTAGGATCATCTCCTTCTCTGATACTTTATTAAGCTCCATCTCCAGCGAATAATACTTCAAATACTTGGAAATATTTTTTCCATCAAACTGATCCAATATGCCAACAACAAATTGAAAGGCTTTGGTAGGCATAGCCTCCTTACACTCCACTGCTTGTTGTTGCTGCATATAAAAAGCAAATGCTTGAAACATTTGAGCGATAGACAGAGGTGACAAAAATAACTTGACACAGGTGAGTTCTACAAAAACAACTTTGGAAAAAGAGGGATGAAAAGGATTTTAGAAGATTATTTATTTCAACATACTATGGCATCAAGAAAAGCTACCACTTATGGTATCGAGGTTATAAGGAAGAAGGAGGATGTTTTTGACAAACATGTAGACACGGGAGATTTATGGAATCATGCTATCAGTAGCATGAATAAGAGAAAATCATCAAGGCAAGAGTTACTCAATGCAGCCACAATAATTAGGAATACAATAGGATGGGATGACCTTGTTGATACCATGTCTGTACATGCTTATATGGCAAAATCCCACCATGAAGCTTTGAAGGATGTGAAAAGGGGAAGAAATATAATAGAAGAAAATCTCCAAGAACCAGATAACAAAAGGAGATTTCAAAAGGATACAAAAACAATATAGAAAACTTGTTTTTTAAGCTACAATTTTGGTGTAAAAATTGAGAGATTTGGAGTTTTTATGAGGGAGAAGTAGGAGCTTGAAGTTAAAGAGTGCAATTTGTACCTATTGTCTCACTTTTGAGGATTAGAAGAGTTATATAAAAGCTTTTGGAGATCGAGCAGTGCGATTAGAGAGGGGGTTTTAAGATCTACATTTGATGAGGAAGAATTACCACATTTGGAGTTTTAAAGAAGGAGTTATTGGGAGTCAAAAACAGCAGATCAAATTCCAAGGTCGCAAGTATGCCGTTTTGTTCATAGTGATGGATTTTGCCATATCTTAAGTTTTTGGACGAATTTTTGTCTAAAAATTTACAACAAGGTAAATCTTTGTGCTAAAAAGCTATAAATCAAAGTTTCATAACATTTGGACATTAGATTTGTGAGATATGAAGAATTTAGTACACATATGTTTGTAAACATAGGATTTGAAACTGTTGTTAGGGTTTTTACGATATCTAAAGATTGATAAATAATCGACGGTTGAAACTTATTGTGCTAGTTGTTAAGAACACATGAGTACTTCATGTGAAATTTAAGTAGATTTGAACGGTTAGATTAAGAGTTATAGGTTAATGAAATTCGGAAAAAATTCCCCTCCTACAAGTGAATGAGGGTTTAGAGTATTTTGTTATAGTTTGAGTGTTTTTGTGAAATAAAACTTATGTGTTGGATGTAATAGCCCTAAAATAAAGACTTTTATATAATTTTAGGGTATTATTATTTTGGATCTTGGTTGAGTATTTAGTTGCAGCTAGAAGCCTAGCACTTTCTTGAGACAAATTCTCTCTACCACGACAACGTCATCTTATAATTCCTAATAAAAATAATTTATCAATGCATCTTTACGTCAATTAATATTACATGCTCATTGACAAAGCTTTGAAGTATGAATAGATGTAAAACAAGTTTTTTGTCAAAGAGCTTAGATTTTAATTGTAAAAAATGAATCATACCATATTTTCCAAAAGCTCCTACAAATGCAACCAAAAATATTTCAAAGTTATACAATAAGGAAGAATTTTTATCAAAAAAAGAAACAAATCCAAACAAAGTTTGACTTAAAGATAATGCTCCAATCAAACTAATATAAGTTGCTTTCATGAAATATTATTAAGAATAAAAAATAATAATAAATAAATAAAGAGCTAAATTGAAATACTAAAATCCAAGGAGAAAAGATTTTGGCTTTCGGAGATTCCACAAAGCACTATGAATATCAATATAAGGATTGAATTATTTTCCCTCCAAGTGTAGATATAGAAAAAATTCCTAGATAAAACTATATTATAAATGATTTTGATATGTAAGCATTACTTCATTTAATATAAGAAACATTAGAGGTGATTCAAAAAAATATTTGATAAGAAAGTAAGTATATGTGTCAACTAATTTCCACTATTTAATAAACAATAAATTTTGTCAATTCCTAAATGACCATATTATATATTTTTCATATATTTTGATTTATTCTAAGATTTCATAAGAATATGAACAAAAATATTTGCCTTATCCTACAAAGATTACAAGATACTAAACTACACGTTGTCGTGTTGTAATACGTTTATGCAATGAAAATATAAACAAGAATGATTTTCTAATTAATATTCAATCATCTTCATTCAATAGGAACTCAAGATACTTAAGAAAGATTTTATGAAAGCTTCTTAGATTATTTACTTATCTTACTAGTTAATAGATAAGAATTAATTAATAATTTTTCCCTTTAGATTATAAAATCTTTTAATTGCCTTAAAAAATCCATAAATTAATAAAAACATGATAGAAGAGATAAATAATTAATATGGTTGATACTAGGATTAACTTGAGGATAGGATCAAGCTGAAAAATCCCTAAAATAGGTTGGATTGATATCCAAGGATCAATCATTTGTGAGATAGGATCAAAATCAAACTTCTAGCTACTAGAATAGATATTGAGAGCAAAGTATGAAGATTGGCAATTAGGATTTGAAAGCTAGCTTCAAGCTTGTTTTAAAGGCATAAGATTCATTTTTATAGGTTTTGGAATGACTTTGCAATCATTATTTAAAATTAGGGTTTATATTGGTGATTTGGATTTTATACAAAAAAAAATTATGGTTAGCACTCTCAGCTAATTTGTGCAATTAGTATAACCTCTATAGTTAAAAAATTGGCAATGTATGGTTGATTAAGTGTGCTATGAGTGCATGAAATTTTGTGATAGTCTAATGGTGCAAATAGAAGATATTTGATCATTAGTACAAAGAGGTACTGGAAGTTGGCAATTTAGGATTGTTTAGGATTTTTGTGATATCTAAAGATTTATTAGTCAAAACAAGGTGAAATTTGGCATGGTGTTAGAAGACTTGGAGATCAAGCTATATACCAATTTTGAACTGAAGTTAATAGTTAGAGAAGGAGAAATCACTACTGGAACATCTACACCAATTTGAAAGTTGGTGGCTAAGTGACATCAATGTGGATTTTGGATTTTTTTTCACAATTTGTAAGTTGAACTGAGCTAAAAAAATTTAAACATATATAAGATTTATAGTGGAATTTATGTACAAAATTTTACATCAAGTAGATAGTCAATATTAGAATTACAACTTGCTAAAGTTTATTGACTAAGGTTAGGATTTACAAAGAAAAATCAAAATTGCCTAATTATAAAAGTAACAAGACAATTAGAGTTTGTGTATAGTTGAGGTTATCAAAAAAATATTTTTGAATACTTTACAATGATTTTAAGTACTTTTGAATTAAAATTTGAATTACATTCTTCTTATATGGATGAAACCTATTAGGATTTCTTGCATACTTGTAAACCACAACTTCACCTTCTAGAGCCAAGTGCTTGGTGCATTCTCAAACAAGACAACATATAATGCAACAACTCCAAATTAGAAAAATACATATTTTATAAGCTCTAAGTGAAATTTCTTGGCTATGTCATTTTAAATAAAGGCTCAATAATGAATTCAAAAAAAAATAAGACTATAAATAATTAGACAATTTAAAAATTGATACATGATGTCCAATGCATTCTTAGATTTGTAAATTTCTATAAGATCTTTATTAATATTTATTCTCAGAAAGCTACTTTGTTTATATGATTGACATGCAAGAATAAGCTTGAAGAAAGATCAAAAGTTGAAAAGCCTTTGAATGTTTGAATACAACATTCATCACAACCTTTATCTTGAATCACCTAGACTTTCTTAAGCCATATTTTATGGAAAACAATGCTTTGGACTTTGCATTGTGAAAAGTTGAATTCCAACCTATAAAAGAAAGAAGATTACATCCGTTTGCATTCTACTCTATAAAATTGCTCACCGTAGATATTATTTACAACATCTATAACAAAAAACTACTTACTATTGTGGATTCTTATTGTGAATGCAACCATTTGCTTGAAGTAGCCCAGTCCAAAATATTCTGAGCTTGATGGCAATACTAGAATCTATAGAGAATAGATTTTGGCTTTTGGAAACGACACAAAGTACATTGAATATCAATGTGAGGATTGATTTGTTTTCCCTCCAAGTGTAGATATAGAAAGAAATCCTAGATGGAGCTATACTATAAATGATTTTGATATGTGGGCATTACTTCATTTAGTATAAGAGATATTAGACGTACTTTAAAAAGATATTTGATACAATGAAGACCAATTGAATGCAAGATTACAACTTAATGAGAAGGTAAGTGTATGTCAATTAATGGAAATTGGAAATTCCACCATATGAAATAATTCCAAATAGTGTGAAGAGATGTTAGATGGTTAAAAGGAATTGTAGTCATTAAAGCATATCAAAAAAATTAAATTATTTACTAATTTTATTTTTAAAAGGCATTATATTTTTTTATTATATATATTTATATTTATATATATATATATATATATATATATATAGAAAAATATCTTTAAAACTATAAATATTATATATGTGATATGATAACTTTTGGATAACAAATATTCTTGTTTTGATTTATTGTATAATACATAATATTTATAAAAAAAATTATATTATAATACATATTTAATAGAAATAGTTTTTATTTTATTTTATTATGTCTTATATTTTAGTATTGATATAAGAGTTTTTAGATTCTTTGTAATTGATAAAAGCCATTCTAATTTCTTTTTGTGTTATATATATATATATATATATATATATATATATATATCTCTATTTTTAGCTATTCTTTTTTCTCTTAGTAACATAAGAGTATATTATATTTTTAAAGGTTTGTTCTAATACTTGTCTAGAACAATAATACTATCAAATTACATTTGTAATTTAAAATTTATCTTTAAAACCTTATCAAAGATTAAATTTCCATAGACATTCAAGAAGATAAAACAAGATTAAATTTCCATAAACAATCAAGAAGATAAAAGAAGATTAAAATAAATTGTTAAGATTGGTACCAAGTATAAATAAAATAAAAAATTATTTTTAACCAAGACTATAATGTACAATGTATATTGATAGGATTTTAAATGATCTTAGTATTGGTTCTTTTTATTTTATAATTTATTTTTTTTTTAATTTTTTTAATTTTTTTTAAAAATAAATTATTCATGATAAATTATTATTTATCTAAAATAAAAATATAATATTAAATCAAAAATTTAGAATTCAATACATAATATATAAATAATTTTATTATTTATGCCATTAGTAATATAAGCATCTAATATGCCATTTTGTTACTTCTACAAAAGTAAATAAGTGATTTATAAATTTGATTGGTTCAAATAAAAAATCAAAATAAACATATAAATATCTTAAATACTTAATGACCATTGATCTTTGCTAAAGTGCTTAGTATTGATAATACATAGATAATTTCTTTTGTATATCTAGGATATCGTTATAGAAGTATCTACCAACTTGGGTATTGAGTTTAGAAATGCTTTTGTAAATAATAAACTTCCACATTGTCTTTTTGGTAACTAATATGTAGATGAAAGGAATATTAAAATGTTATAGTAGAATAAAAGAAGCTTTTAAAAAATAAACATCTTAGTGAAACTATTGTAACTACATAGTACAACTATGGATTCTTTTTATGAGTTTAAAATAAAGATTATAAAGAGCTAAGCAGTCTAGTGTACTATTTCCACTACATTAATGCATTGGCTATAGTCCATTTTTGTGTCAAAAAATAAAAAATAAAATGTTAGTCACATACGTGCATACATACATACATGCATACATGCATACATACATACATACATACATACCAGTGATGTACACAGGGGGGGGGTGAGATCAAACATTATAAATAATCAGGGTTGAAAAGAACAATAAGGGTAGTGTATTATAACAGTTCCATGTTCCACTGAAGACACAAAAATGTGTGCATGGCAAAACAACACAGGGTTGAGGGATTTTTGTTTCAAAGGTGTAAAGCTGGGTAATTCTGGGCAGAGTCTCATGCCCAGGTTGACTGACTGCCTGTGGTGTACTGTACATCTACAGTTTAGGTGAGCAATATTTTGAAACCAATACCTGATGGTGACCCGAAACCCCTGTTTCTCCTTTGTGATGGAATTCACCGCGCGGAATGAAATGCAGGCGGCTCCCAGCACCAACACATCGGCTGTAAACAAGCTCAAAGGTGTTCACATGAAGTGAGGTGAGATATTTGGTTCGTGGAAGACGGACTGTTCGTGGAGTTATCTTGGCCTGATACAGCATGGGCCGCCACCTGGTCTGTCAAGTTAAAATGTTCTCCTGAGCGGGAAAACGGTTATGACCCACCACCTCGGTCCCAACGGGACAGCCGGGATTCACCGGGAGAAGGGATCCAGTACCCGTTCAGCCGGTGCGGCCAATGAGGGATCGTCTCTCTCGAGCCATAAGGTTGCCACTCCAGGATAGGGCATTGCATAGCCGCAGCGCTGCACTCATCTCACTTCTTGGAGGCGTCTTCGTACACGCCTACCTCGAAGTTTTCCCAAGCTTTTTCGTGTCTACGCTCGTCGTTGCACCGTGCTGTGCTTAGCTGAGTTGGTTTGTGCTTTGCGTGCGCTCAGGTTCCCGAGTCGTAGTCTTTTTTTACTTCTGTGACGCGTGTTCGAGAAACTAGCGACAATGAGAGAGTGCATTTCGATCCACATCGGTCAGGCCGGTATCCAGGTCGGAAACGCCTGCTGGGAGCTGTACTGTTTGGAGCACGGCATTCAGGTATGTGCTCGAGTGTTGAATAAGAGGGCTGATTTATTTTACTTCTCATTTTACGATGGTTGGGTCGGCGATTCGATAGGCAGGGTGGTTCTTTGTGCTACTTGCGGGTGAAGTGAGGGCTGCGATCAGATGTAGGAGCAATGCAGGCGTCGGGGGATGTGCAGTGGGAGTTTGTAGCGGTGAGGGGATCTGAGAGACGTGCGTGTTTTGGTTGGTGCAGCCTGATGGACAGATGCCAAGTGACAAGTCGGTGGGAGGAGGAGACGATGCCTTCAACACGTTCTTTTCGGAGACAGGAGCCGGGAAGCACGTTCCTCGTGCGGTGTTTCTCGATCTGGAGCCGACTGTGATCGATGAGGTGCGCACCGGGACGTACCGTCAGCTGTTCCACCCGGAGCAGCTGATCAGCGGGAAGGAGGACGCGGCGAATAACTTCGCCCGTGGTCACTACACTATCGGGAAGGAGATCGTGGACCTGTGCCTGGACCGCATTAGGAAGCTGGCAGACAACTGCACGGGTCTGCAGGGCTTTCTTGTGTTCAACGCTGTGGGAGGAGGAACGGGATCTGGTTTGGGAAGTCTGCTGCTGGAACGTCTGTCCGTGGACTACGGGAAGAAGTCGAAGCTCGGGTTCACAGTGTATCCATCGCCACAGGTGTCGACCTCCGTGGTGGAGCCATACAACAGTGTGCTGTCGACACACTCGCTGTTGGAGCACACCGATGTGGCTGTGCTGCTGGATAACGAGGCGATTTACGACATTTGCCGGAGGTCTTTGGACATCGAGCGTCCAACTTACACGAACTTGAACCGGCTGGTGTCTCAGGTCATTTCCTCCTTGACCGCGTCGCTCCGGTTTGACGGTGCGCTGAATGTGGATGTGACGGAGTTCCAGACCAACTTGGTGCCATACCCCAGGATTCACTTCATGCTGTCGTCGTACGCACCAGTGATTTCGGCGGAGAAGGCGTACCACGAGCAGCTGTCGGTGGCGGAGATCACGAACTCTGCGTTCGAGCCGTCATCTATGATGGCGAAGTGTGATCCTCGTCACGGCAAGTACATGGCGTGCTGCCTGATGTATAGGGGAGACGTGGTTCCGAAGGACGTGAATGCCGCGGTGGCGACGATCAAGACAAAGAGGACCATACAGTTCGTGGACTGGTGTCCCACTGGATTCAAGTGCGGCATCAACTACCAGCCACCGACGGTGGTGCCCGGTGGAGATCTGGCGAAGGTGCAGAGGGCGGTGTGCATGATTTCGAACAGCACGAGCGTTGCGGAGGTTTTCTCGCGGATCGACCACAAGTTCGATCTGATGTACGCGAAGCCTGCTTTCGTGCACTGGTATGTGGGCGAAGGTATGGAGGAGGGAGAGTTTTCGGAGGCTCGTGAGGATCTTGCGGCCCTGGAGAAGGATTACGAGGAAGTGGGTGCGGAGTCGGCCGAGGACGGCGGCGAAGACGAAGGTGAAGAGTACTGAGGGGGGTGGCGTCTGTAGGCTTTCAGTGTCCACACATGGTGGACCATAGTCAGTACGCTGAACTGGTTTTTGTGCATGGAAGTAATACCATAATGGGAAGACTTTTCTCAGTCTCAGATATCAGTGCCGAGTGTGGTCCGCGTTTGGGGACGTTTGTTGGAGACTCTTGTGTCTTTTCGCATGGTTGGTCGTTGCGTGTGGTGGTGTAGCTGGAATGGAATGGAATGCAATGCGATGCATGTGTGATGATGGGACTGTGGATATTGTGTCGAGCCTTCCGATGTAGATCCCGGGTGGTTGTTGAATTGCCCACAGCCGTGCAAGAGTGAATTGTGACGACGTAGACTTTTGATTGTGGCGGAGCTATCTCCGAGTTATCTCGTCGACAGCACCCGGCGAGTCGCATCCGTGCGTTGCACTGGTGCAGTTGGAGTTGTCGCATGTGTGGAGGAGAGGATTGTGAACAAAGCGAGGTTGACAGTGATGGAGAGAGTGTAGGGAACGGGGACGGAAATGGCGATGTTGAACAAGCAGGTATGGCCGTGCTGAACAGAGTGCAGCGTAGTGACCGGATTGATGATTTTGTACCCTGGTCTGGCAACGTACAGCGAGGTAGGCAGTGTCCGTCTCATATTTTGCGCGAGTGGGCACCGAAGTACACAATGTTTCGTTGCTGGAGGTCCGCAGCAGTGCCCAGGGGGAGTGGGCAGCCGAGCCGATCGCAGTGCGCTGCGTCAGTCACACTTGGCGGAGGAGATAGATATGTTCGATCAGCTTTGGTACGAAAGAGGAAAGACTTGACCGGGTTTTTGTGGAGGTTCAAATTTGAATCGGAAGTCGTTGGGGGCTTTCCACGTGGTGGGATATTTGCAAGGACCCATTTGTAGGTGACATACACGTACATACTGACATACATACATGCATTCACATGGTGTTGTGTAGAGTACTGTGGAGCAGGTTAACACCAAAACATTGATGCAGTCATGGGCCTCGGGCACCACCAGATCGTCCCAAGAGGAATTTCAAAGCAGTTTTAAAAGGTGCAGAGCACCGTGAATGATTGATTGCCATGGATACATAGAGAAGTAGTGTGGGCAGATCGTACAAGTCTGCTCACATGATTGGTTGTCTCCATCTTTAAAACGTTTTTTGGATTATCGTATCATTTTATTTGAAAAGTCATTATAGATTCTTCCAATACAATCTTACTTGTTCACTTCTCTTGGCAAGGAATTCATTCATCTTTCAGGAGGAGGAAGAGGTCCCAGTGTTTCATGAAAATGGGCTCAGAGAAGAAATAAAGCTCATCAAAGCCCATTTGAAGAACAAAAGAACTCATGACAGTTGCTGCAATTATTGTAAAAGTATGCTTGTATACAAAGGTTTTGTGTTTTTGATTTGAACTGGAGTTGTATAAAACATCTCTCTTTGTTGGGTGCACCCCAAGGTCACTTGGAAGAATAATATGTTCCAAGTATGGTAATTTTTTTTTAAAAAGAAAGAATGTATTCTTCCCATGTTGCAAGTCTATTCCTTAATGTTTTTACCACTCACATACAACTTGCTAGTGAATCATTTGCTTCTTTGTGCTACTTTTAAAGATGATAGCATCATCAATGTATTTTTTAGCAAATGTGTCAAAATCTTATCCATCACCTTCTAAAATTTAGTTGGTACATTCTTCAAATCAAATGTAAGAAACTTCTATTAGTAGTGTTGATTCTTTCCATCTTGATCTACTCTTTAATATGTTGTTTTTATTTTATAATTAATTTAAGGAATTGCTAAGTAGACACATTTCCTTTTATTGTGTGGACACCCTTATGCCATGCACCTCCACATATACACATTAAAACTCTTATTTATACTAAAAAAAATTTAGGATAAATTTATAATACAAGATTAGTGTGCAATGGCTTAAGACATTTTTGTTTTTTTATTTTTATTTTTTTGTTTTAAATTTTTTAAAATTTAATAATACACATGTAATTTTTTCTTCATTTTAAAAACCTCATTAATTTTGATTAAAAAATCTTTTATTGTAAATTTATCTTAAAACTTTTTTTATGAAAATAAGAGTTTTATAATGTATATATGTCAAGGCCACGAATTGAAACAAATGTATAAGTTAGTGAAAAATATATTAAAGAAAAATGACAAAATAGAAACAAGAAAATATGAATATTCAAGAAGAAAATGGAATGGCTATTACCAAAGATTAGAAAATACAAGAGACTCTTGAATTAGACTAGAAGCAAGAAAGGACTTGATAAGAATGAAGAAAACTTCACTCTTGTCTTTATATATACTATCTATTTAAGAATTATATGGCAACATTTTATAGGATCTCCAAGATGTGTCTAATTTGCAAGACACATGTCAAACTTGCAAGACAAGTTTCTTACATGTGCGCCACGTACTTAGCTTGTTTCACAAGCTACCAGCATGTGCAACACATGGCTAGCTTATTCCACAAGCTACTAATATGTGCGATATGTGGCTAGCTTGTTGGCCAAGTTTTTAATCTACCAATCACCTATAGACATGTATAAAGGTGATTCTATGTCTATAAAGCTTCTAGGAAGCTTTTCTATAAGATATTATCAAGTTAATTTATTTTTATCTACTTCTATCAATCTAGATTATTACTAGAATAAATCTTATATCCGTGACATTATCTCCTTTTCTAGGGACGAGTTCCACAAGGAACGGTGATTACATATTAAAGTAATTTAGAATACGTCGAATTGTACTTGCCACATATTTTAATCTTTATTTTCTACAAAAGTAGTTGATAGGTATCTTTCAGCCATCGATAGTGTTCCATACATAGGCAAGAAGACCACCATATTATATGATCATTGTTAAGGCCTTCAAAACTTTTTTCCAAGAAAACATTAAGAATATTATTAGGAGTAGTTCTTACCTCTAAGAGTATCACCAAACATCGAGAGTCTCTTCCAAGGTCGTGATATTAAACACATTATATTTCACGATCAATCTGAGGAAGAACATGACGTTCTTAAGGATCTTCATCTCTATTCCGTCGTCTTGAAGGTTGTGATAGTTATATTGTCTCATCCAATAAGTTAACAAACAATGATTCTTGAGCTGAATTTGCTAGTTGTTGATCTTCCATCTCTTTAGCACAAACAAATTCAAAAAAATAGCAAACAATGATACAAGATAGAATGAAGCCTTTATTGAACTTGCTTTGCTTTATAGCAAAGATTTTCTTGACTCTTTATCTTGGTTTTGACAGATGTTGTCAATGCAATGCATTGACTTTTTTTGATGCATTTGCTAGATTTCTAGATGGCTCTCATGTGCGTTCACTACTATCATATTCGTGCTAATGTATAAGATATTCTAGCCTATTTCAGTGCCGCTTTAAATCTAAGACCTCTTCTATCTCTAATTCTTTATTGTTGTTCGCTTCTATAAGAGGCGGTGGTATTTATCTTTTGTCTTGTATATCCACTATCTTATATGGCTCAAGCAATGACACATGAAATACAAGGTGGATTTTCATAAATTTTGGTAGGCATAATTGATAAGCAACTAGATTGATCTATTCACAAATTAAAAAAGATCTAAGCCTATAATAATTCAGCTTGTCATAAGGATGAATAGTCTTGATATTATGATGAAATAACCATACATCATCATCCACATAGAATTGAGGTTGTTCCTTGAGATAGATATTTATATTGATTTTTTTTTATTCTTGAGCTTTCTTTAATTGTGTCTTCATAATTGCATGTAGCTCTGACAACCGATTTGCCAAATCTTCTGCTACAAGATTATCAATTTTTAAAAAGTCAAAAGTATCAAGTCGTGGATGATAACCATAATTTATAAAGAATAGAGTTTGTTGAGTAAAAGAATGTATCAAATTATTATAAGCAAACTCTACCAATGGTAAAAAAGTTATCCAATCATCTTGATGATGATTGATGGTACATCTCAAATATTGTCCCAAAACTTGATTTATTCATTTCATTTGTCCATCAGTTTGAGGGTGGAAAGTTGAGAATAGTTTTATATCCACCTTCAATATTTTGAAAAGAGTCCTCCAAAATCTTCATACAAATTGTATTCCTCTATTTGATATAATATCCCTTGATATTCTATGATAGCGATAGATATTATCAAAGAAGAGTTTAATTATTTTTTTATTTATAATAGATTTTGTACATAGTACAAAATATGCCATTTTGGTAAAATAATCTACAATCATGAATATAGAGTCATATGAATTTGATTTTGGAAGATCCATGATAGAATCTATAAAAATAGAAGATCAAAGTTGTTTTAATACAAATAATGATTGGAGAAGTCCATAAGGTTGGTAACAAGGAGTTTTTGATCTTGAACAAATGTTGCACAATTGTACAAACTCTTTAACAGCCTTCTATATTTGAGGCCACCAAAAATCTTTTGATATTAGCTCCAAAGTCTTATTATATTCAAAATATCTTGCTCTAAAGAGGTTGTGACGAGCTTCTAAAGCTCATAGTCATATTGCATCTTTTGAAATATATAGGCGGCCTTCAAAATAGGATAGATCATTCTTGAACTCAAACTTGGAAGCATCATGAAACTTAAATGAATTATTCTTAATTCTATGAATAAGAGGATTTGAAGGTATCCTTGATTGGATTTTCTTAACAAAAGTTGAATCAATAGTTAATGCTAATTTTATTGCTTAAAGAAAAAATTGCTGTGGTTTGAAGAATATTATTTTATTTTATTTTATTTTATTTTATTTTTTATCAAAAGCTAAATCTCCTTCTTTTGATACAAGGTAAGAATATCTAGAAAGAACATCGGATGAACCTTATTTTTTTCTCAGCTAATAATTGATAATAAACTCAAATCTTAACAAAGACATACTCCAACAAGTTTGACGACAATTCAACACACATGCTAACATGAAATACTCAAGGTTCTTGTGATCCATATACACAATGTCATGTTGTGGTTTGGCTAGCATATAGAAAATTTGTACATATATATTTAATGTATAATTTATTATGCAGTTAAGTAAAAATTATAACAATGGATTTTATTGATTACAAGATGTGATTAGATTATTAATTTAGAAGGAATCTACTTAATAGGGCTATCAATGAGGTTTATAAAATATTTTTTTTTCTTTTTTAATAATGATTTTGAGGTTGATTTATATTGACAATAACTTATATGTATATCTTAAGTCAACTTTGTTAGACATTGGTGGCCCTTAAAATCTTAGTTTATTTCTTTTATTTAGTGCTTAAAGCACAAAGTATATAAATATTATAAGAAGAAGGCTTAGAAAAGGGTTTTTAGTATAAAAATGATAGTTTGGCCATCCATGTAGATGGATAAAGGTGGATGATGGAAATCTCTATTCTAATTGGCCAAAAATCATATCCAATGGGCTTCAAGGAGGCTGCCCAAGGATTTATTAGGAGTTAGATTTGTTTTTTGAGGAGAGCTGAACATCAGAAGCTAGGGTCATAAGGTTTAGGTTTTTGGATCTGATTTAGATGCAAATGTTTTGTAATTTGCACTTTTTATGAAAAAGTTATAGGTGCTCAAAATTAAGGTGTCGATTCTGGGCATACTGTCACTCTCTTAGATATAACTTGCGCATACATAAAGCAATTGACGATCGGTGATTTGAATCAAAGAGAGAACTTTCTTGGTTATACTTTATATATACGGCTCAATGAATTTCAAGCCGGAATGAAGAGTTATTGAGAGTTGAAGTTAGTACTTATAAACTTAAGGGCAATAAGTCACCTACTGTCAAGGACAATAATTGGATGAAGTCAAATAAACAAGTGAGACCTCTCTCAAAGAAATATATATAAAGAAGTATATTTATTAAAAAGAAACTGGAATGACTAATGCCAAAAGACAAGAAAACTAGAGACCCTTGAACTAGACTGGAAACAATAAAGGAATTGACAAGAATGAAGAAGGCTTCATTCTTGTCTATATTTATACAATCTACCTAAGAGCTAAGTGGCGACGTTCTATAGGACCTCCAACACGTGTCCAATTTACAAGACACGTGTCCAAGTTGCAAGACACGTGTCGAACTTACAGGGCAAGTTTTCTATATGTTCGCCACATATTTAGCTTGGTCTTCAAGCTACCAACATGTGCGACATGTGGCTTACTTATTGACCAAGTTTCTAATCCAAAAGTCTACTATGGACACTTATAAAGTCAAAGCAACGTCTATGAAGTTTCTAGGAAGTTTCTCTAAAGATATTATGGAATTAACCTGCTTTTACCTTCTTTTATCTAATTCTATCTGATCATATAGGTAACTATGTATATGTCCGTGACATTACCCCCCCCTTTAAAGGACGAGTTCCACGAGGAGCGGTGATTACATGTATAGAAAGTCTAAGATGCGGCAAATAGTATTTGCCACATATTCTGATCTTTGTTCTCTTTGAAGGTAATTGATGGGTCCTCTCAGCCATCGATAGTGTCCCATTCCAGGGCGAGAAGACCACCTTGTTATTTGATCATTGTTGTGACCTTCATAACTTCCTTCAAATGTCACATCTGGAACACCGTCAGGAGTTGTTCTTATCTCCAATAAAATCATCAAACATCGAGAATCTCTTCCAAGGTCGTGATACCAAACACGTTGTATCTCGCCATCTATTCGAGGAAGAACATGTCATTCTTGAAGATCTTCATCTCGGTTGCGTCGTCTTGAGGGTTGTGACAGTCGCAATGTCTCGTCCGGTAGGTCAGCAAATAAAGGCTCTTGAGTCAAATCCACTGGCTGTTGATTCTCCATCTCCTTAGCGTCACAAAATACAAAAAAACTACAAACAAGGATAGGAAGTTGAATGTTATCTTGCCTACATCTTGTTTCTTTTATAGGAAAAGTTTTCATCTTGATTTCGATGGATGTTGTTGATGAAAGGTCTCCACCTTCCTTGCTGCATTCGCCAGATTTTTTGCTGGTTCCCATGTGCGCTCACTAATATCGTATCCGTGCCAATGAACAAGATATTCCAACCTATTTCGGCGCCGCCTTGAATCTAAGACTTCTTCCACTTCAAATTCATCATTATTGTTCACTTCTATAGGAAGAGGTGGCACTTGTCTTCTTCTTGGTATGTTCACTGTCTTATATGGTTCAAGAAGAGACACGTGGAATATAGGGTGGATCTTCATAGAGTCTGGTAGGTGTAATCGATATGCAACTGGATTAATTTGTTCAGAAATACGAAAAGGTCCAAGCTTACGATAGTCCAACTTGTCACAAGGTCGCGTAGTCTTGATATTGCGATGAAGTAGCCATACCTTGTCGCCTACGTTGAGTTGTGGTTGTTCCTTTCGATACGCATGAGCATTTATCTTTTGTCGTTCTTGAGCTTCCTTTAATTGTGCCTTCATTGTTGTATGTAGTTCTAACAAATGATTTACCAAGTCTTCCGCCGCAGGATTGTCAACTTTCGAATAGTCAAAAGTATCAAGTCGTGGATGGTAACCATAATTGGCAAAGAAAGGTGTTTGTTGTGTAGAAGATTGTACCGTATTATTATAAGCAAACTCTGCCAATGATAAAAGAGTTGTCCAATCATCTTGTTGGTAGTTGATGGTACATCTCAAATACTATTCGAAGACTTGATTTACGCGCTCTATTTGTCCATCAGTTTGAGGATGGAAAGCTGAAGATAGCTTTATATCCACCTTTAGAATCTTGAAAAGTGTTCTCCAAAATCTTGATACAAATTGAGTTCCCCTATCCGATATAATATCCTTAGGTAATCCATGATAGCGGTAGATATTGTCAAGGAAAAGCTTAGCTGTTTCTTTGCCTGTGATAGATTTTTTACATGGTATAAAAATGTGCCATCTTAGTGAAACGATCTACTATCACGAATATAGAGTCATAAGAACCTGAGTTTGAAAGATTCGTGATAAAATCCATAGACACAGAAGACCATGGTTGTTCTGGAATGGATAATGGCTGAAGAAGTCCGTAGGGTCGGTGGCGAGGAGTTTTTGATCTTGAACAAACATCACATGTTTTTACAAAATCTTTGACTCTCTTCTATATTTGAGGCCACCAAAAATCTCTAGATATCAACTCTAGAGTCTTATTGTATCCAAAATGTCCTGCTGCCGGGAAGTCATGACGAGCTTGAAGAACACGTAATCGTGCTTCACTTTCTGGAACATATAAGCGCCCTTCGAAATAGAGTAGATTTTTCTTGAACTCAAACTTCAAAATATCATGAGACTTAGAAGAATTATTCTTAATTTCATGAATAAGGGGATCTGAGGACATACTTAACTGGACTTGCTTGAGAAAAAGTTGAATCAACAGTTAATGTTGATTTTGTTGCCCGAAGATAAAATTGCTCCGGCTTCAAGAGAGTCGTTCTTTGTTGATCAAAAGCTGCATCTCCTTCTTTTGGTGCAAGATAAGAACGTCTAGAAAGTGCATCGGACAGACCTTGTTGTTTTCCTGGCCGATATGTAATAATGAACTCGAATCTTGATAGAGACATGCTCCAATGAGCCTGACGGTGATTCAACACGCATGTTGACATGAAATACTCGTGGTTCTTTGCGGATCCGTGATACACGCGACTAGACTAGAAGCCGCTTCTAGATAACGATGCCATTCTTAAAAGAATCTACAATTGCGAAGTTCTTATCGTGGATTTTGTAGTTGATCTTCGTCATTAAAATTTAAAGCTACCGATGGAGTTTGTCATCTGTTCCCATTTGTGACAATATTGCGCCCAAAGCAAAGTCAGATGCGTCTGTTTCCATAAAGAATGCCTTGGAAAAATCAATGTGATACAAGATTGGTGCAGAAATAAAAGCTATCTTCAAAGCTTCAAATGATGCTTCTGCTTCTTTACTCCACTTGAGCTTGTCCTTACAAGTCAAACGTGTAAGTGGGGCTGCAACTTGAGAGAAGTTCTTAATGAAGATTCGATAGTAATTGGCAAATCCTAAAAATATTGTACATCCCTTACTGTTTTTGAAATCTTCCAATCCATGATTGTTTGGACTTTCTTAGGATCCATCATGAGGCCATCATTCGAGATGATATATCCTAAGAAGTCAACTTGAGTATAGTGAAATACACACTTTTCCATCTTGGCATACAATCCTGTTTCTCTGCATTTTTGTAAGACATGACGAACATGTGTTTCGTGCTCTTCTATGTTCTTAGAGTAGATTAAAATGTCGTCTAGGTAGCAGACAACAAAATCATCTAAGAATTCATAAAAAACATCGTTCATGATATGTTGGAAAGCAACTGGTGCATTTGTGAGTCCAAAAGGCATAACATTATATTCGAAATGTCCATACCTTGTTCGAAATGCAGTTTTCCATTCATCTCCTTCTTTAATACGAACCAAGTTGTATGCTCCTCGTAGATCTATTTTTGTATAGATCTTAGCTTGATTTAGTTGATCAAGAAGTCCAGAGATTAAAGGTAGTGGATACCTGTTCTTGATAGTGATCTTGTTAAGTCCCCGATAATCCACACACATTCGTAATGATCCATCTTTTTTCTTCACAAATAGAATTGGAGCTCCTGCAGGAGATTTGGAATGGCGTATGAAGTTCTTGGCCAGATTCTCTTCAATATACTCCTTGAGTTCAACCAACTCATTTTGTGATAAATTGTAGATTGGTCCAAAAGGAGGCTGAGATCCCTCTTTGAGATCAATCGAACAATCATATGGGCGATGCTCCGGAAGAATATCAACATTTTTTTTCTCAAAAATATCTTGATAGTCTCGGTATTGGCTTGGAATGCCACTTGAAGCCTTTCCACTATCAGAAATGGGTGTTGCGTAAATAGAAAAAGTTGGTCCTTCTTTTGCTGCGTGTATAAAAGCTTTTGCACCTATTAGTACAGGTTTTATTGTACCAGGTTTGTAGCTTTTTACTGGATCGGTAGGATGTTTAATAATATCCTGAGAAAAGTCAAGTCTACGAGAATTCCAATCTATTTGAGGGTTATATTTTTTTAGCTATGACAAACCTAGAATAACTGGATTAGATGGAGATTTAATTATGTTAAAGGTTACATAGCTATTATGACCATCTATTGTTACTTTTATAGGACGGGTTTCATGAGTGACATCTCTTGAGGACAATGGGCGACCATCTATGACTTCTACATATACGGGTTTAGGTTTCTGTACTAAAGATATTTTACGATTCTTAACAAATTGTTCATCTAGAAAACATGCAGAGGCTCCTGAATCTAATAAAGCAGAGGCTCTGTAATTTTTTGGTCCTAAATATACATCTATCATAAAACAAGAAGAGGGTTCTGAGGAGAGAATAGGACCTTTACTAGGAATTGTACAGGGTTCCAGCTGCACGGTCCCTATTGTAGCTGGACAAATTTGTTTTCCGATATGTTGTCTTCTTTGACAGCCGTACTCCTCATTTTGTAGTTGCGACGTTTCTTTGGACAATGTTGAGTAGTGTGCTTAGGTTCTCCACAATATAAACATAATCCTTCTTGACGACGACGAATCTTTTCTTGTTCAGTAAGAGGTTTAAAAACGTACCGCATCAATTTGCATGTCTTCTACTTTCGAATGTACGTTTTGTGAGGATGTTGATGTTGCCATTGAATAATAACATTGAGGCTCCCTTGTACGACTCTCGGATCGAAACTCAAAAAGTCGATTGTCACACTTCACAACAAAATCAATTGCTTGACTCAATGTCTGAGGATCGGGTAAATTGAGCATTAATTTTTTACCTCATATTGTAATCCGTAGAGAAATTGACTGATGAGTGCAGCATCATCCCACTTGATGTCGGTCGCTAGTTGTCAAAATTGTAAAGCGTATAATGACACTGATCGATTGCCTTGTCGTAGGATGCGAATCTTGTTGGTTGCAACACGAATTGCATCATGTTCTCCATACATCGATCAAAATTCCGCAAAAAATGCCTCCAAATTATCCAATATTGGATCATGTCGTTCAAGAAAAGATGAAAACCACGATAAGGCAGGACCCGAAAGTAACGTTCCAATAAACCTAACTTGAGATCCTTGCGTAGGATAACTCTGAGGTTGAAGTTCGATCACCAGTTGTACCTGATTGATGAATCCTCGAAACTTAGATCTTGTACCATCAAACTTCTCAGGCAAACTGATTTTTGGTTCTCTAACGTTTGAACGGTGCTCCATCATCGGTGAGGTAGCATGATTTGGTGTAGATATTGACGTAGCTCCAACCATCTCTACATCTTCACTTCCTACTAATCTTGATGCTCCTTGTGGTGGTAAACTGAGTTGATGCATTGCAAGCATTAGTTCTCTCATTTGCTCTTGCATTTGTGCCATTGCACTCTTCATTTCCGCAAGCTCTGCCATGATAATATAATAGAAAGGAAGATGTCTACTCTTACTTCAAGAAATACGGAACACACACTCAAAAGAAAAAAATTCTAGAAACAATATCAGTTTAGAAGTGGGTACTCCACAACTTCTAATATGCTTATGTCTTATCAAGAAAAAGGGGTAATCCACTCTTAATCAAGAAAAGACAAAGCTCTGATACTGTATGTATATTCTTGTCAATCTGTCAAGGACAATAATTGGATGAAGTCAAATAAACAAGTGAGACCTCTCTCAAAGAAATATATATAAAGAAGTATATATATTAAAAAGAAATTGGAATGGCTAATGCCAAAAGACAAGAAAACTAGAGACCCTTGAACTAGACTGGAAACAAGGAAGGAGTTGACAAGAATGAAGAAGGCTTCACTCTTGTCTCTATTTATACTATCTACCTAAGAGCTAAGGGGCGACGTTCTATAGGACCTCCAACACGTGTCCAATTTACAAGACACGTGTCCAAATTGCAAGACACGTGTCCAAGTTGCAAGACACGTGTCAAACTTGTAGGGCAAGTTTCCTATATGTTCGCCACGTATTTAGCTTGGTCTTCAAGCTACCAACATGTGCGACATGTGGCTAACTTATTGACCAAGTTTCTAATCCAAAAGTCTACTATGGACACTTATAAAGTCAAAGCAGCGTCTATGAAGTTTCTAGGAAGTTTCTCTAAAGATATTATGGAATTAATCTGCTTTTACCTTCTTTTATCTAGTTCTATTTGATCATATAGGTAACTATGTATATGTGTGTGACACCTACTTACATAGTGGTTGTTTTTTGAGCCATATCTTGAGCAATTTGATAAATATTTGGCTCAAAATTTTTAGAAGCATGTATAGTTATGTTACAAGGTTATGTGTAAAAATTTTGTGGCACTAGGATTTTGGGTTTGTGAAATATAAGGAAAATAGTACTCGGGTATCTCTGAGCTAGGGTTTTAAGTACTTGTTAGAGTTTTTTAGATATCAGATGATTGAAAGCAAATTTATGGTTGATTCTTCTTTGTGGAAAAACTTTAAAGTATTATCTATACTTTGAAGGAAATTTTTATAGAAATTGAATAATTGGATCAAGAGTTATTGAACTCTAAATTTCAGCAAGAAATAAGTCTTTACAGATTAACAAAGTTTTGAAGGGTTTTTGTTGAAATTTGAACCCTTTTTATTCAAACCTACTTGAATACAAGAGGATTTATCTATACAATTTTTTTTTATAGTATTATTGTATTATATGTCATTTTTGTTAAAGATAGACTACTTGTTGGAGTTTTGCTAATAATATGTAAGTGAATTCTTCACAGCCAGGTACCTAGTGTATTTCCAGATAGAAAATCACGTCATACAATAATGTTAACTAGATTAGAAGTACCTTCTATATAGCGACGCCATTCTTGAAAGAAATCCATAATTGCAAGAAGTTTTTTATCATGGATTTTATAGTTGATCTCTACTATTGAAAATCTCTTAGAATGAAAAGCTACTAGGTATAATTTGTCATCTGCTCCTATTTGTGACAATACTATACCCAAAGCAAAATCTTATGCGTTTGTTTCCATAAAAAATACCTTATAAAAATCAATGTGGTACAAGATTGGTGCAGAAGTGAAAGATGTCTTCAAAAAGAATACCAAAGAGGTAAAGTGGTGGTAAGACAAGAAACTAGGCCTTCACTAATTACAGTATCTTATAGGCAAGTACTAGAACTTCCTGTACCAGTAAGTACTATTCCAATTCCTATGTCTATAGTTGCACCGCAAAAAGATACAATTTAAGAATTAGGTAAAGGAATGAAAGACTTACAAATGAAATTAACAAAGCTAGAATAGAAAAGAAGAACATCTGAGATCAAACCTGCATCAAAGCAAGAATATATACAAAGATGTATTTGGTGTGATAGTATGGAACATCCTCATAAGGAATGTGGAGATTATGCTGATATTTTATAATAAAGAATAATTTTATAGAAAGATGGAAAGTTTGCATTACAAGATACATGTGAATTTTTCAAAACCAACAATAATCAAGAATGCTACAAGATGGGATGACTCTGTTGATACTATATTTGTACATGCTTATTTGACAAAATTCCACCATGAAGCTTTGATGGATGTAAAAAGAAGAAAAAATATGACCTCTCTACAATTCTAATATAGATATAAGAATGCCTATCTTTTTTTGAAAAAAAATTTAAAATTTAAAAAGTTTTAATAATTAAATAAAAAAATTATATTAATAATTAATAATTATTTATATTTAATATGATAATATAAAGAACTAATTAGTATGTTGCTTGGTTGTCCTATTTTTTAGTGCCTTAGCTTAAACTTTCTTACTGGTGCTTAAACTTGGTCCTATTACTCAACGACATCCACTTGACTTACGAAGCTATATAGTCTTGGCCAATTGGTGCTTATCTAGTCTAGTTTGCACTTGGATTTGTCCATTGCCAAGTAGTGTTGTAGTTTGATTCAATCACTTTAAAGTATCAATTAGTACCACAAATTATTTATTGTAAGAATTTATAAAATTTTAAACCTCTTTTATTTGAATTCTACACCAAATTAAATAAGATTGAAGGCAATTCTTATTAATGAAAGGAAATTTAAATTAAATCACTTTCAAATTAGTCAAGCTATTCTTATTCTAGAAAGAAAGAATCCAAGAGTATATATATATATATATAATAATTAATATATATAATATAAAATATTAATAATATAGTTAACTTTAAAAAAAATAAATTAGATATTTAAACAAATAATTGATTTATCTTTTTAATTCTAAGATTTATGAAGTACCACCTTTGTACAATAGTTGCAAGTAGTATAAAAGATGCATTATTAAAAAGAGACTCTTCTTCTTTTTTTCTTTTTTTTCTTTTTTTTTAAAAAAATTTGTCTTTTTTAAAAAATTATGTCTTTTTAGAAGATCTCCTTAGACTTATCTATTGTTTTAAGATATCAAGAAAATTTCCTTAAAAAATACTACTTATAAGATAAAGGACATAATAAACCCATCACAAAAAATCTTTCTTATGATGCATAATCTTTCATATATAATAGCACTTTAAGAATATCTATTTATGCCATTTTTTATTTCTTATTTTGCTTCTACATTGGACTAAAGATGAATAAAGAAAAATAAAAATAAAAATAAAAAATAAAAATAAAAATAAAAATAAATTGATATTTATTTTTATCAAGTATATAATAAACATTTGAAGCTACTATTACAAAAGTAAAATAAATAAAGCAATTTCCAATGATACTTTCTAAATCTGATATAATACATAACAAAATGATTCAACAATCCAAACAATAGCCTAGTCTACAAATAATAATTATAAATTGATTCTACTATTTCTTAATCCAAGACAATAAAAAATTACTTAAACACTTTAAATTTTGAGTCCATCTTATGCAATCATCTCTCATTTGTAAAAATAATCAATATGTAGCTATAATTCTAATGCAAAAAATTTGTCAATTTTTTTTTGCTACACCTCTATTAATATCCTTTTATTTCTATAGCATCTCTCAATTGCATTCACAAATACAAGGACATATATTATGTATTACATCACTAGAATATCTATGATGCATCTTCTAGCCCCTACTTAAAAATATCTACTTTAAAAAAATACCCAAATAAGATACTCTACATGTTCTTATATAATTCTATATCATTGATCATCTGAAAGCAGAAGACTTAATCAAAAGATTCTTCAATACTAGACCAGAAACAAGTTTGAGTTGGTCTTTACACTAATAATCAAGTGAACAACTTCCTACTTTTGTGCACGAATTGGGAATATGGCGTTGCTTGGCAAGGAACAAATATATACACTGACAAACTGGTTTCAACTGATAAGTTAATCGTACAAATTATATCGACAAAGATGTTCGTGTGGAAACGTATCAATACCTCTGAGCACCTAATCACATAATCACTCGTGTGCAGATTCTGGCTATTTCTTTGGACGTGTACTGTGGTCTTAACAGTTGCACCTAAACTGCAACTAGCCAATTCAGTTTTGAACAATTACTGTGATAGGGAACACCTTACGTGTCCACAGTAGTCTCCACATCTCTTAGAGATTCTCAAAAATCCGCCAAATATTACGCAACCCTCTTCAGGCTGGAACTTCCTAATGCATTAGACAATTACAATTCTCTAACTTGCTAGTCGATGATCAGGTTACCCAGTTTCCCTGTACCAAATTGGAATTTGCGACATCCTCTAGTCTCCCTTCAATCTATCTCTTCATAAATCATTAGGTTTCTTTCAAAAGACCCGAAGGACTTGGATTCGTACTCAGTGGTCTGGGAGAAAGTGTCACATTTGCAACAGTGTTTTGTACACTTCCTCCAATTGCAGTGGCAGCATACACAGGTCCAGCATGCCCTTCGTGAGGTGTTAGAGCTGGCGGTGAGACTGCGGATGCGGGTGCTGTTGGAGGATCCACATCCATAGGTGCCCAACTTCGATCTGCCTCAGCAGGAAGAGGTGACTGCGACACCGGATGTTTGCTCAACGAGAGATTGGCTTTTTCGGTTGTGACCGTCTTCTCTGAGACACAGACATACAAGAAGATAAGTTGTTATTGCAACTGGGTAGACAAACCGAGAGCGAGGATGAATAACGAGTCATGCAGAATGATGCCGCAAACGAATGCTCTAGTAGCCTGTCCAGCAACCCTGCTCTAGGTACAATATTAAACAGCACCTCATCAACATTAGAAATTCAATCTCTCGTGTTTATCATATGCAGCAACGTACCAGAGGCTCTAGGAGTAGAAAATCAGTTAGTCACACAAGAAAGTGGAATGAATTATAGACCTTGTGTACCAGAAGAGATTGGTATAGTTACGGCAGCAGCGGCAGCAGCAGCAGCAGCAGCAGAACCTTGCGAGAGAGAGGAAGGCCCCTTTTTAAGACGAGGCTGTAAGATCACATGTCCAACTTTGCATCAATATTATACCAAAGGCTATTATATCACAAAACTGAGAAGGACCTAATAGAAAGAAAAAATTTAAAAGATACATTGAGAAAGTTTACTAACCTTGGCTTGCTCCTCGCAGTATTTTACAGCTTCTGCAACAACACCGGTGCGCCCATGTACGAGAGTAAAAGCCCACATGAGCAGTTTTCTAGGAGTGCTTATATCCAGGGTTTCACACCCAGCCTGTGATCCTCCAGACAACGTTGAGCTTGACCCTTCTCCTCGACTGGGCATTTTGCTAGGGTACAAGAGGTAAAGGTTTATTCCACTGGGAAATGGTCCAGAGAAGCTGTCTCTGTAAAAGACATAAGCAGAACGCAACAGTGCAGTCGCCTTATCCAAATTTTCGGTACTTGCTTGCTTAACCAACACATTCTTCATACTCTTGATCAGAGAATATGATCCACTAAGAGTTGATGAGGTGCTAGTGCCAACAGTTGACATCGATGTTTCAGCTCCAAGCGCAAGACCATCTGTAGGTACCAAAGGATGCTGGCTAAGTGTTGGAAGATTGTGCATTTCATAAGAACTTGTTGCCATAAATTCATCCTGTAATCCACGACGACAAACCCCCGTAAGTATAAAAAATGTGAAGTTGAGAAAGTAGCTTCTATTAGTTATTTATAACGCACATTCAAAATAAACAGGCAATCCTTTTATTCTCAAAAACTACCCCATCAGTTAAACCCTTCAAATAGTCTCATAACGAGACTTAAGTTGACAAGCAAATCATGATAGAAAGTGACGAAGATAACTTGGAGAGCACCAACACACAAACATTACGATCATAAAAATCCTAAAAGCAGTTCAATAACAGAGGACTGAGACTTGAAGATAAGCCACTTAAAAAGATCTAGATAATCGTTATAGGAGCACGACCTGCAAATCAACAATAAGAAGTTGTTCTTGATCCTTTCTTTCCTCTAGTCCTTGATCAATACTCCAAGGTTTTTTCAGAACAGTGTCTTGTGAGATGGTAGTGATGGAACAAAGGGCAGTGCATAGAGCACGACACCAAGCAAAGGAAGCATGCTTGCAAACTTGTCCAGATTGTGCACCGACTAACTTAGGATTCTTAAACCGTTTCCTGATGCGTTCGTTCACAACTTCTAGAGCATCCACACGCTTGTCAGCCTCGAGTAGTTGAATATAACGATGAGTGTAACTGCAAACGGTTCACGAGATGCTTTAGAACTGGAACAAGTACATAAACAGGTATAATTCTGAATAATTCATGAACATATATAGATTTATCCACCTATGTCAACAATCTGACAATATAGATATGATGTAATAAAATAAAATAAGCTTCAAAGCAGTTTTAACTATCACTTCTGAAAATAGAATCCACGTACCTGTATATAGCACTTTCAGCAACTTCTGGCGAATTCATAATTCCTGCTTCTGCCAAGCTTAAGCCGGCAGAATCCGACCATGAGATCCCAAAGTCCATGTACAAGTTGAACATTTTCTCTAAAAGAGGGTGCAAGAGCGTCTGAGAGGTAGATCCTTCGGAATCTGTTTGACAAATTGCTCGAGCTAGAGCTAGAATGTACTTTCCCAGTGCTACACGAGAGATGTCCTCCAAGCACAAAGAAAACTGCAGTTCATCAAGAGTTGTTCACAAGCTATCAAGATATGAGACGAATACAAACATATCCTCAAATAATAATTAGAACATACCCATTCACTTTCTGTAACTTGTATAAAATAATCATTTGAACTATTTTCTCCATGCCCACATATGCTAATTCAAACAAAAGCACTGACAGACAGAATGTACGGAAACGATGGTAGTTAACCTTTCTATCAGCTTTCAGGCATGTGTAAGCCCGCTCCAGGGTGCCCAGATCTTCAGCTTCTTCACACAAGGTCAAGTAGAAAATCAGATACTTCCGTACACAAGAGATGAATTTGCGAGAGCTCTCAGGCATCCCCAGTTCCAAAACTCGTTGATGTGCTGGTTTCTTCCTGAAATGAAGAGAACAGGCATTAATAGCAAAGTGCAAAAGACATGAATATGACCATGCTGGAACAAAAAAGTCAAAAGTTGCATCGACTAAATGGTACTTTCTTTCACCCATCAAGAGTCTGTTATGAGAAAAACTGCCACGCTCACTTCAAATACATACCTTCCTAAGCAATTCTCTTACCCAAAAAGATGCGCTGAGAAGTCGAGAGAAGTTGATACCTGGACTTTCGCAAGTGACTTTCATCGATTTCCCACATATTGATAGTGAACAAGGATCTGTGAGTCTTGAAGCAAAATGCAAGTTCTTCCTTAGCCTTCTCTAAATCATGATCCTCACCCCGGCAATGCAAGCCCAGCGCCAACCGATACCTAGCCTTGTGAAAATGTTTGAGTTCGCCGTCAAAGCATGATTGTAACGCTGCTGCACAGTCATCGAAGAGAGCATTCCAGACCTGGTTCAGAAGCTCCTTGTCAACATCCTCCTTTAAATCTGCAATCGTGAACTTTGCGGTTGCCTGCCATCCACCCACAAAGATGCTCGATAAAGTTGAAATACTCATGAGTTCTCGAGGCTGCACTTCAGAAGTTTCTTGCAATTACATCTTAGCTGATCAAAATCTAAAGCTCATCTTAGATTTGATGATTGTTTGTCCAAAATACTTTTTCTCAAGTAGAAAATCCTCGTACTACTAGGTCATAAACAGTTCAGCTGATACTGCCAGTATCCTTCTAAGATACTGTGCAAAAGCGCAACTTTCAAATTGTCATGGTAGAAGACGTGAACCACACCTTTCCTGTCACTGCAACTTGTGAGTCGGCGCCATCTCGTACACTACCCTCACCAGACACAACCACAAATTCTCCTACTGGACCCGATGTATCAGGAAGAACCCCAACGGCAGCTTTACAGATATTCTCCACTTTGTCCAAAGTAGAGGGAAGAAAACAATATTGTCCAACAACCTGCAACAAAAACATGAAACAGCTCATCAGGAATCACCACATAACACAAGCTGCTTGTCCAATTTCTATGCTTCTGCATAGAGACTATAATTTTATGCAAAGGCCACACCATACTACTACTTGTAAGATTCAAGCAAAAAGCATGAGAGAACATCTAGCTGTGACTCAAGGAGATGCAAAGAATTCTTGGACATTCGTAAGAGGATAAAGACCAGCAAGCTAGGGAGCAGCTATCATAAGAAAAAAAGATCGGAAATCACCTGAAGTATATTTTTGTCACTGTGTCTACTACAACACAAAAGCTTAAAACGAGATGCATGAAGACGATAGAGTGGGTCAACAGCTGTTGGATTCATGTCTATCCCTTTTTTGTAGTAGGCAAGAGATACACTATGTGGCTGCTCCAATTTCTCGCCTAGTTTTCCACAATAAAATACATGAGTCCAGTGCGGCCTGCAAAACAGTTCCAGCCAATTTTATCACATACAATTCCTACTGAGAAAAACTGCATCAAACTTCTCCTGTTCAAACTCACATTTAAAGAAAAGGTGTTGGTCCAATGACGCATACTTGTAAGAATAAGCAACTTCGAAATGGGTAAAAGAATTTTGACAGGCTGCAATCCAAGACGCATCGTGGACAGGAACGTGCCGCCTTTGATCATACGAGGGCACTACATTCTGAATAGAGTCATAGTACACCAGGGCCAGCAGCTCGTTTACTTCACTCTGCAATTGTAGGGTCACATTAGAATCTTGAAATATAACACGTATAAAGGGAACAGCCCACAAAACAAACGTCACATTCACAAGGAAGGAAAATGATCTTGAAGTTATAAAAGAGACAGCAAGAGTTCGGACAAACAATGCCAAATAGCAAAAAGTGATGACTTTGTGAGTACCTTTTGATCAGGAGTAACAGCAAGAGCAAGAGCCATAAGCAAGCTGCGTCTGCTTTGACGACGGCTTAATTCCACACGAGATGCTAAAATTCCGGTTTTTCGCCATTCTACCACGTTAATGTTCTTACTTCCATCATTCAAAAGCAGATCGACTTCCTGAAATGAACATAAAATCTAAATTATCAGTTTTAGAAGAACCTCACCAATTAGAGCAGAGAGATAAAATAATCTGGGTTTTTTGTGATAAATCTGAATGATTGAAATTCGAATAATCAGCAGTTTACCGAATTCAAAGATCAGCTGCAGATGTTTCACCAAGAAACTGTTAGCTGCAACGCAATATGAAATGCACATGGTTTGGGGAAATAGACAGAAATGCTTCACCTCGTCTAAAATCTTCGCCAACTTCAACCAACTCTCGAACCGCAATGGGTTGTAACAAAGGTCATACTTAAAGTAGTTCGCATTCGTTTGAACAAACTCCTCGCCTTCTTTTGTGAGCACAAATCCTGGCCACTTATCACTAGCACTCATGTCCTCGATCTGAATGGCAGAAAGGCATATGTGAGCACGAAGTCTTTTCCATGAACGATTTCAGCTACAGTACACGAGAAACTACTTACAAAATACCCACTTATATGAACTTCGAGGGGAACTATGTCTGTATTAACGTCCAAAAGCTTGCCTTAAAAGATCACAGGTAAAGCTAACAAGAAGTTCAACCTCAGTTGAAATAGAAAAATAAAATCACAACAAGAGTAGCCAGCGCCTCAGTTGATCCAACGAGGTTCTTTGAAAGCCACAAAGGTGGAGACACACAGGTGTACGACCCTAAGACAACTCTAGCAACCAAAGCTCAAACATAAATGAGAATATTATACAGCTGCAATCAGTTAACAGCAGAGGTACAGTTAAAAAAAAGTTACTAGACCTGAGCGACAAGGTAGTATAAGTGTTCATAAACGTTGGTGTAAGAAACGCTCTCTCTTTCAGCGCTTGCCCCTGGAAGAGACCTCTCTGGCACTTTGCATGAAGGTGACGCAGAGGAAGCCTTGAAAGTGGCTGGAGTTTCACATTCAATTTTCACCAAAGAACTTGATTTCGAGGACGCAAAGCCCTCTCGTCTCTTTGAATGAAGAGCAAAATTTACAACCAGCTCGGCACTCGTACCAGATTTTACCATGTCCCGCAGTTTGTCTTCATCGAAATCTGGATCTTCTAAATACAGGTCCACTGACTTCTCAGAAAGAACATCTGGTGGGGGACAGGAAAATTGCTTGTGAACTGCACGCAGTACTTTCTTTAGCTTCACCAAACCAGCTCTCTGCAAAGTAGAACAGCAGTTATGTCGATGTGTAAGAATAAAACCTCTGAATAGAGAACTGCACTGAAATTTCACGAATACATAATACATAGAACTGCACAAAAAGAACAGAAGCACAACGCTCACAGATTCTCTACCAAACATTGGAATCCTATAACTCTCAAATAGAGACAATTAGCAGTCTGTTTGGCACAAATGAGGACTTCATACCGAGCAAGCCTTTGCATAAGGTAGTATATACTGCAAGACGCCAGCACATTGTTCCATTGTCTTGTAATCGCCTCGATTAGTGTTCTGATGCTCCATAAGACCATCAGGACCCATAGCCTCTCCACGCAAATTCAGTCCATAAAGGCAAAAGAAACTTTGGTCAAGTGCGTAATCTATACCAAGTTCTTCCCGTTTCTTTTCGATGTCCATTGCCTCTTCCTCATGGTTCTCATCGACAAGGAGTGAGACCCCTTTGCTATCATTGCCAGATTTCTCTTCATCCGCAACTTCGTTCGCTTCTATTGGACGAGAACTCGATTTCTCAATGATCATAACATCGTCGTCAATCACAATCTCTTTCTCAATCGGCTCACTGATTTGTGCCTTGGCAGGAGACTTGTTTATGGTTTGAGGCTTCAAACGAGACTCAAGTGCTCCAAGATGCTTGATGCTCATCTTGAGAAATCCACCCTCTCCACCTTCAGAATCTTTTCCAGCGCAACACAGTCCATACTCTGCCAGCACGTCATGGAGAGTAACCAACAGAGTTACCTGTAAAGCCAAAAGCACATAAGTAACCTACATAAGATAAATAGCCATGCCTTGAGCTTGCCATATCAAAAACAGAATGCAGACACCTGCTTTAAAGCAGTAAGCTCCATTCACATTTCTTTACGGTCACACAAGCGCATCGTTTTCTGTAACTGCGGGTAAATCACAAAGACCGCAAGGTTCTAATAAATCCATCAAACCTTAATGCAACAAGGCAAAAACTCACACATCAAGGCAATAAAACCTAACTAAAACGTGAGAATACCTGGTGTTCCATCGGAACCGAAGGCTGCAGATGCTGCAAACGGCAAAATGCAATGGCGGCATCTACAAAGCAGCTACTATACGCTTGGGTATTCAGACTAAGATTCGCCACCCCTGTGTTACCCTTGCGGTGTGACAGCGTTTGTACAAAGTGGCACATCAATGTGAGCAGGAGCAACTGAGTACGTCCTAACACCGGCGAAAGTGACTTGTATCCCTCCGGTGCCTCCAGTTTCTCACTTAGAAGAGCTGCGCCAAGGGAAATGTGATGGATTTCCTCCGCAACAAGTTTGCTCCAAGGCCCACTTGGAGTAGCTTGTGTTACATCCACTTCCGTGTCCAAAGTCGTGAAAGAACTATCATTATCATCGCCAATCTTCACCTCTGCTAACCCAGCTGCACGACATAAAAGTCTAAGCCTCAGCTCACGGCATTGAAGTCCGAGAACAAGGTTCGGAGGTTTTATGTTTTCGCATGCTGTAATTAGCATCTCCAGCCCTTTCAATTCGTGAGAAGATACTGAAGCATCACCTCTCTTAGGATCGTCGCTGCCCGAGGTTGATATATTTGACGGCCGATCATTTCCTCCTAGTAATACTGGTTTAAGTAAGCGAATAAGATCTTCATACTGGCCCTTTTCTAACAATTTGGCTGCCGAGTGTTTCAAAATGTTCTCCACCCGCAATTCGTGAAGCTTTCCATGCACACGGTCTAAAGAAATTTCTTTATCCAGCTTACAATGAGGCAGAAAGATAAGTGCACAAGAACCAGTGCGTTCGTGATATTCCAGAATGCTTTGACATCTTTCAAACTCTCTATGAGCCTGCTCCCACTGGCCTGAATGTACCCATAGCCTGCCACTCAACCAATGAAATCGAGCCCAAAATGACCAATCATATCTCACATCCAGAGGAGACAAGTCGATGGGACTCAGGTTGCTAGAGAGCTTGCTGTTGGTAGGAGACTGTACATTCGTGAGAAGATACTGAAGGCAATTCGTGAACTGCACCCGTCCTGAGGCAATTTCCATGGAATCAACTTCACTTTTTTCAGTGACTCCATTACTGCCCAGATTTGAATCGACGCCTGCTGATGCCGTCCTTTCTTTTTCATCTGGACCACGGGAGGTGGCATTTTCTATAAGACGACATACGTTGTAATTACAATCATGAAAACACTTAGAAGCAGTTGTATCGTTCGTAGCTGAAGTAGCCATATCCATGTATACTTCAGCAAGAAACAGGCTGCACGCAGCACTCCGTTCAGCTGCCCACATTCGTGTCAATTTCTCAAGGAAAAGTAACCATGACAAAGATTTTCTTTGACTCGGACCGGAAGCCACTACTCTTTCTAGAAGCTGTTGTGCTACGTGGAAGATACCACTATTGCTTGCAACCTCATTCAAAAATCGAAGCACAGCTTTCTCCTCTTCCCCTTTGATACATTGTCCACCACCCCTTATTTGCTGACCCTCTGCTTGGGCAGACTTATTGGAACCACTAATGGACTTGGGATTCACTGCCGAAAGAGACTCCTCAGTGAATGTAACCCTGGTTGAAGGATCCAATATATAAATCACGAACGGCTCCAAAGCCTTCTTCAATGCTCTTGCAGGATCGCTGCTGTGGCTAAACCCTTCTCCCTCTTTGTCAAGCCTCCGACAGCTACGCAGTTTCTCAAGCCGAGTACTACGACGTTCCTGTGATGGTTGATCCCACTCAGTCGTTGGATCTGATGGCTTCATTAAATCGGGTAATTTAGAAGCTTCCTGTTTCTCCCCTGTACCCTGTTGTTTCTGATGTACGGAAGCATTCTCTACGTCCTTGTGTCCTTCCGTACGGTTCTCTGAGGCTGACTCAACCCTCGGTTCAGCTAGAACCGGAGCTACTCCCAATCCTTCCCTACTTACTTCCTCCGGTGTCTTAGTAGAAGAGCTGTTGAGGCAATCCTCGGTTTTAAGGTCTGCCTCTTCACTTGCTACCTGCTCTTTATACTCACTGTTGAGGTCCACAATGATTGGGTGGCTTTTGTGGACTGAGAACTTCACTGTAGCATTTACAAGTCCAGCTGAAATGCCAGCAGATGCAGCCTTTTGTTGTTCAGACTGGTTTCCTCCTGGCGAAACTACTATTTGAGCGTTGAGTGACGGCTCACCGTCCTTCCAAAATCTACCTCCCTTGAGAACGTCAGTCACTGTATTCACGAGTGCAAACCAAGAAGCCTCTGGGAGATGTACATCAATGCTGTGGACCTTCCTTTTCTTCTGGTGCTGCACTACTTCATACGCATTTTCCAGCTTTCGTTTATTGTCGAAGGAAAGACCGAAGTACTCTGGTTGAAGCAGGTCAAATCCTCTAGGACCTATTTTTAGAACAGAGGAAGGCTCATGTCCACTTTTGGGGCCATCAAATGGACGCATACTAGCACCTTGTTCAATGGCCTGCTGAATCTGCAAAGCTCTAGGGTGAGATGGCGACAGCTTCAGCAACCGCTTAGCTACGGAGAGACATGCTGACTCATCTCCTACAGCAATAAGAATCTCTACTAGCTTCTCCATACAACTCCCTGTCATGTAAGTTCACAAATGTGTTAAAACTTTCCCTAATTCCAGGATATACTGATACAAGTCCACCCTATCAACGGAGGACCGCAAACACCACAAAAGAAATACATAAATCAAGAAACACATCGGAACTGTGTAAGATTTACATCAACTCGATTGCCATCAATAACCAAGAGCTACTTTCGAAATCTAAAAATGTACGAGTAAGGTCAAAGCTTACAATGGCGCGGGCTGCAACGCAAACCCTCCTCAAATGCTCGACGAGCGACATTTAGATTGCCAAGGGCGCAGGACAGAGTACCAAGCCGATTCCATAGAACCACATCCTTTCCGTCAATAGCGGCTGCTTGTAGAAAGCAATCCACAGCTTCGACATGGTGGTCACTACCCTGCATTGAGAAAGTTTCTGCAAGGTTCTTCAGGGCCGAGTACCTGAGACGAGATTTACACAAAACTTCAGTGAACAACACATAAGCGGCAGAACTGACCGGGGCAGAGTTCTAAAGGATGCTTGTGCTTTTCAGACGTCCATACTCATACCACAATCGGGGTTACAAAATTCCAAATTCCAATCAGCAGAGGTGAGGAGCTTTTTCCGACAGCTTGTTCCAGTTCAGAAAAACCACTAACCGCAATTGAAGCATGGTATTGGCACTCGACACTGGTTCGACCTGCGAGGACAAATTTGAAAGTCACGTGATCGAATTTCTTCTCTCGTGCTCTGACGTACAACTTCTCTCCAAAACAGATGAGAAGGCAGACTAAATCAATTTAGAGAACAGGACAACGCAATCTTACCTGAGCCTTGATAGAGATAGGGTCTTGCAATATACTCTGGAAAAGACTCTGCGCTTGCTCAATTTGACCATGTTGCAAATGTGACAGTGCCTCTCCATACATTTGAGTTAGTCGAGACTCCTGAATTAAATTGAGCCGACTTGATCAGAATCCATGAAGTTTAATATTCATGCGTCAAAGAAAACCTCTAAATGGTCATCTACTCCCACCTCTTGCTCGAATGAGTTTCTCTTTAACCTCAACAGTGATCATCAGGCCAAACAAGAGCCAATTTGTAAGAAATCAGGACGACAAACCTGGGCTTCTTTTGTGGGAGCCAGGGGTTCTGAGAAGTCCCGAGAGGTGTCCACATCGTTGATGGCTGCAATGTGAAACTGCCAGAACAAAACCCTTGAGAATCCGAAAGCAAAAAATAAATAAAGACAAAAACCATGCTTACACTTCAACAATAACAAGCTCGCTACATAGAATCCAACAAAACGAAATTAACATTAACATAGAGAAAGAAATCAAGCTCGATCATCCAATTCCAACACATCGAACTACCATGGCATCTCCACTCGGTAAAATTGCCCGCGCTAAAACCCTCGGCGGGACGCCCTCCGGACTTGAGAACTCGGAGCTGCGATTCAAGTCCTCAGCTCTTCAGCCCGAACTACTTCCACGGCATTTCACCACCCACATATCCGACATTCATTAACGGGCCCCTCTGAGTCCAGTGAAGTCTTTTACAGCAGAGCTAGTCCTCGGTTCTAAGAAAGGACAATTTCACGGTCTCTTTGCCGATTCCATTCATCTTCCGTGGATCAATCGTCTTGAGTTCTCGAACCATCCATAACCCTAACCTGAGGTGAGCAAGAGTTTGGTCGTTTCTTGTTTAATCATCAATTTTCCAACAATGAAAGTTTTGTTCATTCATAAAGCCTCAAATAATTCATTTGATTCCCGTATTTTCCACCTCACTCTAGATTTCAATTTTGACTATTTTTACGTTTCATCCCATCCTATAAATCACCAACAACTTTAGGCATTTAAAAAAATAAAAAAATAAAAAAATAAAAATTGAAACTTAATATATATATATAACAGTGCTATGTTGTGTGATGTGTAATATTGCTTTCGAGAGTTTCATGATATTGAATCAAATTTAGTAAATCATCTCAGAGGAGAAAATTATAGAAATCTAGCCCAATAACACGATCCAACAAAATAACAAGGATAAAGCATTGACATATCTAAAGTGGACAAAAGTTTGGGTTTACGCTATTTTCCCACATCGCATCAAAACCTATACACCTCAGTATTTCTATACTGCTACAGTATCCTAATAAGAATCGATAACAAATTTGTTACTCAATTGGCACCATTACAATTTATTTTATTGTTTTGAAAAATTTGTGTCTACAAAATACAATCACACATAGAACATTCATTCAAGCACAAAACGTTCAAACATATTATAATTTATTTTATGGAGAATATACAATCACAATCCTACCTAAAGTCAAGTGTCTCATCAACAACAACAACAACAACAGATAGAGAGATAAATAATAAAAGGAGCACGGTTCGACCTTGTGGTAAAGAGGTGCTACTGAGTGGCGGATGGATGAATGTCAATGATGAGAGCTTCCCACTATGAGGCAAAAGCAACCCTCACATGCCAAATGGAGCGCCACGATTGGTCAAGAGCCAAGCAGGCAAACCCAGCTTGGATTGCACCAGCACCTTCTGGGGAGCCCGGTCGCTGGGGCTTCTTCGCAGATCTCGCGTGTCGTGACTGCGTTTCCGCATTTCGGCATGAGAACGGGGACCCTCCCTCCCCTGGCAGATGTGGAGGCGCAGTCCCTTCATTCATTCTAACGATCCTAATCTTCTCCAAGCTTCTCTTGCGAACGATATTCACTCTGAGTTTGTGGTAAATGCATAAACTCATTGAGGTCTCCGCTGCAATCAATCGTCAGCGATGGCGCTCTCTCTTGCCACTTACTCAGCTCACAGTCGCTTGTCATTAAAACATCAGCACACTCTTATCGCTGTGAACAGGACCGCTCAATTTTCGTCTCTTCATGGATTGCGGAAGCAGCGCGTTAGAAATGGATTCTCTGGTACAAGGCTGGTGATTACTCCGAAGCTGCGTTGTTTGAAATTGGGTTTTGCGGTCGCGAAGGCGGTTCGGATTGTTGGTTCTAGGGGGTTTGAGGAAGGGAGAGTGCGGGAAAATGGTGTCACGGAGGTCGAGATGCGAGATTCCGTGGAGGCTGAGGATGGATTTGCTTCGTCGAGTGGTCGTGAGGAAGGTTTCGATGTGGATAGTTTATGGCGGGAAGTAAGAAAGAGAGTGTTGGGTGGGGGCCGGGGATGGGGCAGTTTGGTGGAGAAATTGGTCACGGCGTCGTCGGCAGCTGCTTTGTGGATGACTTCAGCTGCAATTGTGGTGGGTTTGTTGGTGAGCGAGCCTTTGGACGCTTCTGCTTTAGTTCTTGCGCCTCGGAAGCTGCAAGGGGACGAGCTGGCCACCGTGCAGCTGTTCCAGGAAAACACTCCTTCTGTTGTGTATATCACTAATCTCGCTGTTCGGTATGTATACATCTTTCCAATTCCAAGAGTTTTAAAACTTTGGGCCAATTTTACCTCATTTCATTCATTCTCGGATTTTTCTCGAAAAATCGATTGAATATGCCACTGTATAGATGCAATGCGTGCCTTATCTCTATTCTCCTGTCAGCTTGCTCAATCTCATAAATCATACTGTCAGCATTCAAGGACTTAAGATTTCATTTTTTTAGTTTCATTTTGAGGGACGGAAGAAAAGAAAGAGAGAAATTAAGAAGCACTTCAATTCCTCATTCAAGCGAATTTCATCCTCATAAACTTCGATGTGTAGCGATCATGGTGTAAAGTCTTGTTCAAAGAACCTTCGAGTTTCATTTCGGTTTGAAACGCTCAAGAAATGTTTTTCAAAACATGCCTTTATTAGCTATAGGGTTCAGATCTGCAATTGCAAAATGCACCATTATCTGTTGGACGTCCATTTAATTTTTCATTCTCCTGAGGAGAACATTAACTCATGTCTCTGCAATGACGATAATGATTTTGTTTACAATTTCCATTGATAACTAAGAATAAGCAGCTAAGTATTATGAACAATGTGAGTCTGCGATTTGTGTGTAGAGGTGAAGATAACGGTGTTGAAAACAATGTGGCTTGTGCTTGCATTCATTCAGAAGAGACGTCTTCACTCTCGATGTGATGTCAGTGCCTCAAGGCTCAGGTTCAGGGTTCATCTGGGACAAGAAGGGTCACGTTGTAACAAATTACCATGTCATCAGAGGCGCTTCGGACCTACGGTACGACTTAATTTTTGCTCGAGCTCTGGCGTGTACTTCTCATCTCGCCGATGCTTTGCTGTTCTGCATGGTCTTAGAATTCTCAGTCGCACGTACAGCTATGAGCGTTGGCATTATAATATGCTGCTTCAGCTTTGCACGATTTGGATCCAAATCTTCACCTTAATACTCTCTGACGAAGCTCGTTTTAAAACAGGGTGACCCTTGGCGACCAGTCTGTGTACGAGGCAGATGTTGTTGGCTATGACGAGGATAAGGATGTAGCTGTATTGCATATTGATGCACCTGAAGACAAGTTGCGACCATTGACTGTGGGCAGCTCGTCTGACCTTCTTGTGGGTCAGAAAGTGTTCGCTATTGGCAATCCGGTACTTGTATACTTAACTATCTGCGTTTCCTTGTGATGATTGATTACGTCGCGCCTTTCATTATATTTTGGTACGTCATGGCCTCGTGTTGTAGAGATAGCTTCCCAGATTTTACAGAGTCCAGTTTATACAAGGATCGGTAATTTGACGTGTCTCTGTCTTTCAATTTTTGGGTGCAGTTTGGGCTGGACCACACACTTACTACGGGAGTGATCAGGTATTCAGCAATGCTCTGCTTATTTTTATACTAGTGCTATCCCTAATTGTAAATTCAGAGCCACTTCCCATAGCTGACGTCGTATTTAGGAACCATGAAATGATTCATCTATTTTTGTTGGATGCAGTGGATTACGAAGGGAAATTAGCTCTGCAGCAACTGGCCGTCCTATTCAGGATGTCATCCAGACTGACGCTGCAATTAATCCTGGAAACAGTGGGGGCCCATTACTGGATAGTGCTGGCAACCTCATTGGTATCAACACTGCCATATACTCACCGTCTGGCGCATCGTCGGGTGTCGGATTCTCAATACCCGTTGACACGGTAGGTTATGTCTTCATTATGATTTAGTACACATATTTTTGGGAAAGTAAGTTTTTTAGTTCAAATGTGGGTTGAACTAATAAGGGTCAGAGTGGCTGATTCCCAATCACTGTAATTTATGACCAGTGAGAGGAACCAGAATAGGGTAGACTAATTAAAAATCAAATAGGTCGCGTGTGTTATGTTCAAAGTTTATAGCCTCTCTGTATATTGCATTACCGGGAGAGACAGAGGAATTAACTTATGGCTGGTATGTTCAGGTAAGCGGTATTGTGGAGCAAATTGTGAAGTTTGGAAAAGTGACCCGCCCGGTGCTGGGAATCTCATTTGCTCCAGAGCAAGCAGTAGAACAGTTGGGAGTGAGTGGTGTGCTCGTGCTGGATGCACCTCCGAATGGACCAGCAGGCAAAGCTGTAAGTTCTCAAGAGTGATTCATAATACATTAGATGCCAGACTTTCTTAGTATACATCTTACCTTCACCAGCTTGACCTCACGTAGTGTGAATTGATTACCACATCGTTTGAATGGCGTATAGTTGACATCTTTTTAAGACTTCGTTACAGAGCTGGAATGGGCACTCGTTAAGTTCGAGAGTGATTTCTTTTTTTACTTCAAGTCTGTTTGACATACATATTAGGCGAAGTCTAGTCTTTTTTTACTCTCTTTTGAGAATGCATATCATTTTACGGTTCTTACTAAGCCTGAAAGAGGCATTTGTGATTATATGTTGGTATGAAACATTCTGAGAGGTTTTGTGGTGGAATCAGGGACTAAGGCCAACAACGCGTGATTCATATGGTCGGTTGGTGCTTGGCGACGTTATCACCTCGGTGAATGGGAAAAAAATTGCTAATGGCAGCGATCTTTACAAGATTTTAGACCGCTGTAAAGTCGGAGACACGGTACAATATGATCTTTCAAACACTTAAGCTTTCGCTTATCGCTGCATAGACAACTTTCCACAACTAGGATTTTTCTTTGTTATCAACGAAATGGTACTTTGTGTTTGAAGATCATGTGCCGTTGCAATGCCAATCAAATATCATTCTTAAGAAGCGACGTTAAGCAAATATTCTGGGATGTTGGGTGGTAACAGGTGAAACTGGAGGTGCTTCGTGGGGATCAAAAGGTAAGTGTAGATGTCACGTTGGAACCTAGAGATTAGCTGTTACCTAATCTTCTCAAGAGAATGCTGCAGCATTCAAGACACCTTAGTCTCTCTTTCTAGGATCACGACTTGTGTATTCACATGTATAGATTGGTCCATCAACTCTAACCCATCTCAAGAGTATTGGTGGAAATTGGTGAGAATATTTCAATCATGTAAGATAAGTACATAAGTCATCTTGTCTCGTTGCCATTGGGAGCAAAGTGTGGTTACCAGATATGTAGCAGGTTATTTGATGGGTCGGTTAGGTCTGCATGTAGCTCGGTTTGCGTTTTATGATTGGAGTAAAACCTTGCACCAGGCTGGGCTTAGTATAGTGGCTGATATCTTAAGTGACTGATTCCAAGGTCTCTTGTTTCATTGATATGTTACAAGTTGATGTCACTGGTAGAGAACAGTTTTGAATCTTCATTACTATCTGAAGAACGATTTAAACTGGGTCTAAATTGTCATTTGAGGGTTATGTTATGGATTCTTGACTAGGTCAATGCCTCAGGCGCACTCAAACAAACGAAGACCGTCCTCTCGCGTAATTGAAAATTCTCAAAGGAATTATGTTCAATCATCCTGTACTATGTATTAAAATATGTGCACCCATAGCTGTCACTTATAACCTGGCAATCAAGTTCATACAGTAGAGAAAGCAATATAAAAATCAAAATAAAAATCTTTTTATAAACAAAAATATGTATAGAAGTAATTGATTTATTTATGATCAAATTTAAGTATTCTTAAAATAACTAAAGTTTATATAAAAATATAAGTATGTATATATATATATATATATATATATATGAGTATGTATATATATATATTATCATTACTTTTTCATTTATTTTAACTATTGTATAAAACACATTTAAAACTATTTTGATTTACACATTAAACTTCTCAATCTTCTTTAGTAATTTAAATCATTTATTTTTTAATTTATTGAATTTATAGTATGCATCATAACATTATCCTGCTAACAAAAAATAAAAACAAAAAGCATTAGGAGTTATATATAATGACATTAGATAAAAAATGAATCTGCTGAGAATATTAAAATACATTAGATTAAATAAATTATTTTTACTTTTATATAACACATATATACTTTCCAATCAAACAATTATGTTCATTGTTAATATAATTTGTCAAGTATCATGTAGATCATACATTTGCATCATTTGAAGCTTTTGCATACTTATTATAATTATAATGACTATCAATAAAGTCAAAAAATGTTAAACTCAGAATAAATAGAACACATGGTGTTATTCAAATTTGGCAAACTCTCATTTTGGCATTTATTTATCTAGCATTAATACCATCATTACTATTTCAAGCCAAGTACACATCATTGTGACATCCAGTAAAGAAGGACTTCTTCATGAATCCAACATTAATTGTAGATCTTTTTAGATTTTATTATAATGAAAGTATAAAGAAACATACATTATATATATATATATATATATATATATATTTTGGCCTACAATATTTCACCAATAGTTTAAGAAAATCACTTATATTCTTTCACCTTCTTTTGCATTCTATTTTTTCTAATTATATAAATTTCTAAAATAATCTAAAAATATCTATCATTAAAATTTATTTTTTATTATATTAAAAAATTAGATTAGTAATTTTTTGATCTATTTGTAATCTTTTTGAATACCTTAGTTATAATGGATTATATTATTTAAAGAATCCAACATTTGTATCATAACTTGCATTAGAAATCTTGTTTTGCTTTAGAAGTAATATTAAAGAAAGTTATTAATGTATAATAATAAAGAAGACAAGAATGAACCACATTTCAAACAATCTAAGAATTACTAAAACATATTTTATTACTACCACACTTAATCTAAATAAAACAATAAAACATGCACACATACAAACTTATATATATATTATCTTATACATAAATGACAAAAAAGAAAAAAAGGCAAAAAAGAAAAAAGACAAATACTTGTATAAAAATATGTATAAAAATATTATAGAAAAGAATTAAAAAGATACAAATATGTGGATCTCATGGTTTTTAATTATGGTAGATTTTTTTTAAGTACAAATTTAGAAAATAATAAGAATATATTAAATTTTTATTTAAAATATATATTTATTCAACTTCATTATCACAATTATTGTAAAAATTTATTAGGAAAAAGAAAAAATATTATAAATAATATGTATATATATATAATATAGATTAGCAAGACTTTTTAAATATTACTTTTGTATAACAATTTGTATATTTGCAAGATAGCAAATGGATCATCTTCTTAAAACAATTGGTAGAAAGTAGTATAGAAAGGTACCAAAAACCTTTGTAAATGGAAGTGATTGAGGTAGATAGATTCTTTTATGTATGAAGGATGGACAAATAGGAATTACAACTTTAGATATATAAGATAATATTATAGAATTTCCATTTAACTATATATAATTTTCATATTGATAACATGGATCTTTTCCATATATATATATGATAACACAATATGTAAAATACTTCAAATTTTTCACTTAATTTAAAATTTAACATAGATCACAAGTTGTAATGTGCTTCAATTCTGTTCTTGTTAGTTTGCTTTCGTGATTTCTCCTTAGAAATACAATTTCTGGAAAACTTTGAATGGACAGATTATTTCCATGCAGTTAGGATAATCAAAACTAAAAAGTAAGAAAGTTGTGATAGACAAAGCCAACAAAGGTGTATAAATTGTGGATAAATTATGAAATAGATATAAAAGAGAGGATTAGAAGGGCACATAAACAATGAGAGTAATTTGCGTAATGCTTATAATAATCCCGGCGTGTTAACAGGAGATGGAGCCAAAGCTGACTCACCAGTGATCAAGTGGTGACTCAGCACCTCCGAGCACAAAGTTATTGAAGGAATGGGAGGGACGACGATGCTGACAATTAGGGTTTGGAGCTCCGCCATAGCCAGGGTCGTCGCTGCCTTGGTGTGCAGACCACACACCTCCTTCCTACCCCGAGTCTAGGCGGTGATGGAATATCGTGAAAAGCATCGTGCTCATCGTCATCAACAAGAATATTGAAAAAGGGAATCCCCCTTCGATTAGCTTGCATGTGCAAATCCTTTCCGCCCTAAGTGTGCTATCGAGCAAGTTCTCGCTGCCGTCACTAGCGTAGTTAAGTGTGGCCGAGAGAGCCTCTCATCAATTTCGGTGGTGTTGGATCATCGCGACCTCCGATACCGAGTTGCCGGTGTTTAGACATTCACTCTCATAGTGGCTGCGTCGCGTGTGCCGTTGTTTGTGCGCCACTTCCAGCTATGTGAGTGGTTGGTGTAGTTCTAGGGTTTGTGGTCGATTGTGTGTTTGTTGGCAGCGGTGGGGAATGTGTCCTCGGTGGAGTGGTCGTGTAGGGTTCGGAGGTGTGTTGATTCTTGGTGTCTGTTGGGCCGTTGTGGTGGTAGAAGGGGAGTGAGAGTTGTGCCAAGTTGGGAGCAATGTGAGGTGAATATGTAGGGCTGACTGAGAGGTTTTGATGATGGCGGTGATGATTGGGGTGATGGTTCAGGAGGGCATCCGTTAGTAGGCCGCCTACGCCCGATGCCGATGAAGAAATGGAACCGGAGCCTACTCTTCAGGAAATCATAAACATCAAGGTCTATTATCTCCTTCATTTTTGATCGGAACTGTGTTCTTCTAAGGTTGCGGGAGATTAGACATTTGCAGTTTGGTGCCGACTGTATTGCAGGTCGTTACCTTTTTTTTTTTTTCGGTTGGGATGTTTCTTCAGCCTCTCCTTGATGTAGTCGTTTGCTCGAAGGAATGAAGTCTTCTTAAATTTGTTTGGCTTAACAAATGCAGTTGATAGAAAGCGGGGAGAAAGAGAGATTGAAGGAATTATTGCGGGAACGGCTTATTGAGTGTGGCTGGAGAGATGAACTAAAGGCTCAATGCAGGTCTGGTTTCCCTGTGTCTTGACGCTAACATGTATACGCGATGCACATTATTAAGCTCTCTGATTGTTTGATCACGATAAGAACGCTTTGCTTTGTACCATAAGCTTTCTTGAACTTTGAATGTATTTTGGTGCAATAGAAGCTTCTGCTTATTTAAATGGCATCCGAGCTGGTTGCTGTCTATTGTATTCCTCTGTGCTTGGCATATATTTTAGAAAGATCTTAAAAATGCTTGGACGGGGTTCCTGACAGAGCTTTTACCAGAAAGAAAGGACGTGGTAACATCACCGTGGACGAGCTTGTTCGCACCATTACTCCTAAAGGTCGAGGTGTGTTCATCTTACAATTTAATCTCATATCTGGTATTTCATAGAGGTCATTCAAGATGCAAGTTTTGGAAAGAGGTCTTTCCATGCCTACTGGTGCAAGTAAAAATAGTGGAGGGGTTTCTAGTTGTGTAAAATTGATTTTATCTCATAGGGATCGTTGGCTTACCTGGAACGTACTGTTGCAGCTATGGTGCCCGACATTGTGAAAGCGGAACTGCTGCAGCGCATTCGAACATTTCTGATGGCTGACTCCTCCTGAAGCGACATGGTTCTTCATTCCTTGAGTTGTCCTCCATTCGATCTCTACGGATACAGGGGGTGGCGGCCACTACTGTCTTTGTAATCAATCCCTTCAATTGTGTTTGTGTTGCCTCATGTACATTAACGTCGGTGTCAATCTCGAATAGGTTGTGCTTTAAGCACTTATGGGAAGGGAACAAAGGTTGAATGCCCTTGTATAGAATACTTCGTAATCACTATGAACTCCAAGATCTTATTTCTGGAAATCAACAGGTGAATGCTGGCTTTTGACTTTACTCATTTTTGTATGAAAAGGGTATTTGGATTAGTCAAGGTGAATCATTGATAACCTGCTGTGATTATTGATACTGTTAATATTCTACTCTTAAATTGATGTGGATTAAGGAGAGTATCATCCATGCATTTGAGTAGATGCAGGGTACTATCCTCTAGTATCCATTTCGACCGTTACTTTGTTCAAAGGCTGGATTATTTGATTGTAGAGGCGATTGTGTAATCTTTCTCTTTTTCTTTTTTTTTTCTCCTAGTGACAAGTGTTACGATAAGTTTTCTATTTGGGTCTACGTGTTCCTTTTTCTGATCATGTGATTAGATGAATTTGGTGAAGTAGTCCTGTATTTGAAAGTCATGCACGTCAAACGAGGAACTCTCACAATAGCAATAGCATGCGAACTGAATTGTACTTCAATATTAAGTGCAATTACACTTGGAGCTCCTAACATAGTAACCTTCAACATTGGTCGTTAAGGTTATCAAGGTTGATTGCAACAACTTAAGCTTGTATATCATTGCATATCATAAAACTATCTATCAAATTGCGGTCTCAAATTTTTATTAAAATACTCTTTGGACTCACTTTTATTTCCTTAATTTGCATTTTATAAAATTTGCATTCTAAAGGTCAAGGGTTTTAAAAGAGAGTTTTTCTTTACCAAACACAGTACCTTTGTAACACTATTACATTATGGCCTTTTGAAGTGGACTTCTAGTTATAAAAGTCCACCGTGAAAAAAATCATCTTTTTCGTTACAATATTAATCATGGAGGTTTTACAAAAAAATTGTTTCAGAAGATTAATTCCTTATGACTTTCAATATTCTCAGTGTGAAACCAGTAGAATTCTCTTCAATTTGTTTCCAAAGAAACCTGATTCCAATGCCTTAAATTATTTTTGAACTTGTCATATGCGGAAAATCCAATTGAAAACTTCATGAAATTTGAGCGAAAACCTCAAATCAATTGTGAATGGGTCCATAGAATCAGGAAACCCTCAAGTCACTAGCTCTAAAATCTCAACAAGTAACCAGAGTCAACAGTGTAATAGCTAATCCCTAGCAAACTTAGAACGGACAAATCTTACAAAGAATTTTTAATCTTTTCTACTCCTGTGCAAAGCAGTCAGGAACCTGTGTGTGCTGAACATAGTTTGCTTCGTGTATGTGCTAGATCACAGGTGACACTAATGGTATGCACTCACAATCCATTTTGAATTGTAAAGGCCGTACCTGCTCTTCGTAAAATAGAGAGTAGTTAAACTCTAGAATCGGAGTGATCTTGCTTTTTCACCCTGAGCACCCAGTTGCAAGTGTTGGCGTTGCTCAAATAAACGGGCAAATAGAGGAGAGACGAGACGACCAGTAGGACCAAGCCCTTCTTTTACATACGCTGGCAAAGCATGTTGGGCAAATTGAGGATCTTCAGGATTTTCTCGTATGTTTTTCTGTATGATCATCTGGTCAGCAAACCACGAAAGCCGCTCTTCGTTTGTTTGATCAAGTGTAACCTTCTCACCATATGCGTTCCGCATGATAGCCTTGCGCTTGACTAAATCGTCACTTATTGTAATCAAGTCATGGATATTCTTCTGAGTTGCACAATCCATCACTGATGTCTTGTTTGGAAGCCCGGACAACTGGTCCATAAAAGTGTTTCCTACCGTCAGTCTAACCAGGTATATTAAACAAACTGAGGCCCAAAGGTCCAAAAATGCAGAAGCAACGAAATATTTCAAATGACGTAAACACAGATTTTCAAAGATCGCTCGAGGTACTCGAAGAATGGCATTCTTATATAAGGAGATATCACAGCCAAACAGATTGACAAAGGATTAAATTCGCAAAAGCAGGGTGGAATCATGAAGGTCTTTACTTGAATACGAAGATAGTTCTCAGAGCAATTATGTCCAGCATAGGCAGCAGCTAATTGATAGTCCACCGTGTCTGCAAAAGATGCATCAAAACCTCTCATATGATCAGATGTCCCTCAAAGTGCTAATACTAGGTAGAAAACTTTAACAGTATCAACAAGTTCTGATGACTTTAAGGAGAAGATTCAGCAAGAGCAGCAATATGCAGGATTAGAGGTTACCTGCAGTGCCGTCCATCATAATATCCATTATCGGGCGAACCCATTTGGTCATGCCCCATTTCCTCGCTGTCTGTAAGTCATGCTTCTTGTCCATCTGACCGGCCCCAATCGACAATATCTGCTCCACACAGAGTATCCAGAAATATTTATTGTACTGAAGTTCCTACAAGCACGACAAAGTCATGTACACTTGCAGCTTCATTGAATTGATTACGAGCTCAGATAGGTGTGACTAGCTCTGCATATAAACTCGTTACTAGAACAAAAAACTTCATCAAAACAACATTAGGATAGTTGCCTATAAACCTAAGATGGTTCAGATAGGATGAAAGGGTCACAGATGGACATCAGTACCAACACGTCCTCAAGACCATTAATGTATGGAAACTCCTCGTTGTTGCTAATTGCGTGCGTAGTTGCAACAAGTGCCTGCCAAACAGTTTTGGAAGAGCGTAAGGATCCAACCAGCGTGGGCCTTCGCGCCTTATCATTTTATGTATGAGTATTCAAAAACTTTTCCACATATCAGAGTGAGTATCTCACGGGATTGTTCTGAACGGCACCGCCATCAATGAGAGTGCCTTTGACTCTCCCATCCACTGATCGCACTGACGCTGGTGGAAAGTATGTAGGAGCTGCTGCTGTTGCCCGACAAACCTCCCACAACCTATGTGATTCCAGGGACGTTAAACTAATTACGAATAAACAAATAGATAAACAAATTTTTAAAATGGTTTTTTTTTATTGTGAACGTAATGAACACCCTTGCCAGACACCACGTGCACAAAATCACAAAAAGTGAATGACATGTTCACCTGAAGTTTCGACTTTGATCTTTCTGAGCAGCTTGTCGCACGAAGAAAAATGGTGTGGCTTGAGATATGTCGAAGGAGGTCACCACAAGGGGTTTCAGGGTGTCAAGGAGGGTAAGAAACTTTCCATCAATGAACGTGTGCTTCTTGAGAAGATCCTCAAAATGTCGAGCTGAGTACTTTGGTCGGTACAACTGCCGTACCGATCCATGGAATGGATCGTACCACCGAGGCTGAAATATATCTCGTCCGTTTTTTTTGTAAAATTCGCAACAACCCTCAGCAGTGAAACTGGGATTTCCATTTGCGTCTGGGGTTACCAACATTGTGGCAAGAACAGCGCCTGTGCTGGTACCGGCAAGCAAGTCGAAGTAGTCGCATAGTTTCACCTTCTCACCCACCTTTTCCTGCAACCAGATCAGGCCAACAGATGATAAACACTCGAATAATGCATTGATAATCCAGGTCAACGAGCCATCCATGACCTCGATGATTATGTCATTGTGAATGAGACATAAAAGAAAACATCAGTTGCTGAATTGTGATACGATTTTCACAATTCAGCGGGGGTCAATGAGATGCCTCGAATTGGATTTTCAAGTCAGAAAGCAAATGATCTTACTGATCGTGATAGTCCTCCTGACATTGCAGTTGTTGAATGATTTCTCAGGCAATAGAGATGGATAGATTTCTAACCTGCAAAATGTTTTCAAGGTGAGAGAGGATCCTTGCTGCAATAAGCCCTCGCATACCTCCACCATCTAAACTCAAAATACATAATTTTCTCTTGTTTGGAGGGCCACCATCACCTACAGGAAGCTCCACCAGGTCGCTATTCCAACAATTCAAGGATGCTGGCGGACCCACAGGGCCAGGGTTTACAGGGACACTGCTATCAACATCAAGCTTGAAAGATGGATCTTCTCCTGCACTGAAATCCAAGCTTGGAAGGCGAGCAATTCCATCACCACGTTGAGCATTGTCGGAGCTGCTCATCTCTTCCTCACCACCTTCTTGTCTTGAGCTGCTACTGTACAGTTTCAGAGGACAATCAGATCTTTTAAATATACTGTTTCGAGAATGACCTGTGGTGCTTTGAGATTGATGAAGAGGCGCAAGAGAAGGGTTTGAGTCGGGTGATTCTCTCCCTGAAACATATGATTCATTACAAGAGTCGTTAATGGGGGTATTTAATCTTCCAGCTCTACCGTAAATCCTTTGTCAAAGTTTTGGTAATGATATTTTTGAAATATTGAACACCTTCGTCAATCAAAGAGATACATAGCAGCAGGTTGGAAGTTTCTCTCAGTGTTTTAAATTTGACAAGATTCGCAATCAAATCTCACCCATTTCTCTACAAAATCAAGCGCAAGTGTCTAGGTTTAAATTGTCTTCAGTTCATTTTCATGTATCTTTATCTCAATCATAATTTTCTAATCGCAGAACTCTTCGAATCCTACATCTATCACAAGTCTACAAGGCTTGAAGAGTAAATTCGGGCACCATTCAATCCGGGCCTGGAGTCGCTGGTCGAAATGGAATCATTCGAACTCCTCCCACATGAAGATTCAATAGCTTTGTTACGTTCACTCTCTGGCATTGGAGCATCATTTCCCATTTTTCCTTCAGTAGCTTGCCAAGAACAACTCTCAAATTAATATCGAGGGTCGTGATTCTCTTCTCCTGCTCTACAAATTGAAAGACTTCGGGAACAACCCAGCTTCAAGCATAGCTTACGACATGGTGGCAATCTATCGGCCAGTCAACTAGAATCTCATTAATCCAATATTCTATAAAATGTGGTGCAATATCCTTCAAGAAATCTGATCGGGTACCAGCGTCGCGAAGACTGCATCCGTGATATAATGACGAGACGAGCGTTGCATCTACAAGATGAGCGTCTCTCATATGTAAAGAGACCGCACTGACGTGAAAGACGTGCCAAACCAAAAACCCATCACGGGTTTCTCTAAAAGAATAAACGAACACCTATAAACCTGATGAAAGATCCCTGGATGATTGTCCATAGAAAATCCAACTCACGAAGAGGTGGCTAACATTTGAAACAACTCAAGAATCTGTACAACCCAGGTAACCTCCTTAAAACTTCCATCTACTTCACCAAAATATAACGTAAAACCACTGCATATCTCGGTCGAATCATCACCAATCCGAAAACACCAATCCAACACTCAAATACCTGCAACTTTTTCAGTGAATCATCTATACACAGTAGCAGATGGAGCTCCTCTCGACCACACCAACAACATGCCCCAGCAATACTAAGTGACTAATAACTTCGCGACTGATAAACCTACCTTTAACTCCGCAAAAGAGGCATTCCAGAAAGCAACTAGAGAGCAGCGACGGAGAAGTAGCACTAACAACATTATGCTTGAGTCTATGCAATATGCCCAGCATGTCGACAAGTGGAAGCAATAATCGCATAAGCATTCTAATGCAACCGCCAACTGTCAAGAATATTGCACGCGAATTCTGCGAAGGGGCCCGCCACTGGCCCCACAGGTGGACAACCCTCCTCACCGAGTTGCATGTCTCTGAGACTCTCCGATACACTGCAGCAACTGCCACAGAGGGAAATGTGCAAGCTCCTGACGTCACGAGGGATGATGCAACCGCAGGGATTGCGGGGCGGGACATTTCGACCTGGCAGCAGAGGGTGACTGTTTGAATCTTCTCCAGGAAGTTGGGCTGAGGCTGGGCTGAGGCTGGGCTGGTGTGTGAGAAGAACCTCCCACAGTGCAATGCAAGTGGGGGTTCGGCGATGTCGACGCCACGGGGAGGGTCTCTGAAACCCCACCCACACAAACCTCGATGAGAACAATTTGCTTGCGATCTCATCTCTGCACCACTTCCACGAGTGCCTTCGGAGCAGCTTGCTTGCATGTTGTTGTTGTTGTTGTTGGTTTTTGTGTTGTTGTGAATTGTCGTGCTGGGAGGCGAAGCTGATTGACGGCACCTAATCTCTTGCCGTAATTCCCCCTTGGGATTGAGTTCTTTCCGGAAAAGGCTTATTGGAGGCTACAGAGGAAGAGGATGAGTTGGAGAATCAGCTGTAAACAGTTCTTGTGTTAGAGTCTAGTGGATACAGAAATAGAGATAATGCTAGGAATGAGTAAGGATGGCCATGTGTGACTTAACATGATAGTGTAACTACGGAAGATGGAGGAAACTAGAATTTTAAAATTTTACAGCAATGTTTTTTTAGTGGAAAAAATGTGGAGGTTGATAATGGTGATGCAGGTGAAGTTGGCAAGGAAGACATTATTATATTTGGTCCATACTGTTGTAGGATATTATGTCACTAGCCATCCAATGCAAGTGAATGTGAAATTTTTGGCTTGTGTAGCACAATGATTTTTTAGTTTAGAATTACTAATTATTGTAAAAGGTGAAGGTAAATCATTGCATGAGTGCATTGGTGAAAATGATGCCAAAGAAAAAAACTTCTATTTTGTGTGATGAATGCAAGGAATTTTTTTTGTTGAGTTTTGTAAGAAACATTACGAATTACTGTAATTTGTTTTTATATTTATTTTTTTGTTCAAATGAAATTGTAACTAACTCCAGTTTTAGATATTTAGATATTTATATAATTTCCAAATATGATTTTGTGTTCACTATGGACTAGGTTGACAATGAAGTTTTTGTGATTTATTATTTTATTTCATTAAATATATAGACATCAACAAGTAGATGTGATATTTCCAAGTTACATATATATATATATATATATATTTATTTATAGTAGTTGTTAATATATATTCTATCAACAATTTTTTATTATTTTATGCATATAGTAGTTGTATTATAATTTTTTGTATTTTCTTACTTAAAATTAATGTCATTCTCTATAATATTATATACCATATTATTTAGAAAGGATATAATATAAAATATTACATATATTATTATTATTATCATTTTTACTCAAGTTATAACCACAAGAAGTTGTCAATATGTATTACAACTAAAGCCTTTGTAAAAAATCTTTAATTACATTGTTATTCGAATTGCCAATATTAATAATTTTTATATATTCTTTATTTTTTATTTTTTAATAGTATGTACAGGTCTTTATCTCCATACTTATAAAATAAACATATGTCTTTGATTTTAATTCCTTATTATTGTTAATTATTTTGCTCATACTAAAATTTTTGCTTCTAATTGTAAACTATGACTATTTGCATATTAATGTCATTTCAAATCTTTTGCACTTGAGTTTGCATTGCAATGCTAATTGTACAAACTTTGAATTAAGTTGCCTACACCATCTAAAATAAGATAGAGTTGTATAAACATAGTATTATTTGGAGGTAGATAATGTCATCCTAGATTTGTCTTTGTTTGAAGATTATGCTTTTCAAAGTTCACTTTTGTTGTTTTATTATTGACTTTAGAACTTTTTTTTTACATTCTTGTATCAAACCACCAATATTATTGCCTACTTTGGTATTGTAAATGGATTTAATACAAATGCATCCATATATATATAATTTTTATTTTCTATTTTTGTATAATCAATTCATTTTAGATTTTAGATTTTTATACTCCACATGATTGTTCTTTCATAATATTAAAGCATATATTTAATGCACTAACAATAAAAATTGAAGAAATAAAATATTAATTGTCATTTTTTTTTTATTATGTAAATATATAAATTTTACAATATAAGAGAATATGTGCCCTTATTTTTAAAATTATTAGTATTTTTAAATGTAAGTATTGGCATAGAAAATATAAATAAATTTTTTTATATGATTTTGATAAATTGTGGAATAAAAAACTCATGTTAATATATCCCATGTGTATACTCTAACATTTTTGCATTATAAAAAGACAAAACATCCTATTACACTATAAATTTTGATTTTGATAGTAATAAATATATTAATATATTGGTATCTATAACAATAATAGTCTTTGCACTATTATGTGTAATTGTATTTTGTAGGTATTATAAATCATATGTCAATACTATTATATACATTACATTTTGAAGATTTTATTTTAAATTTCTAATAAGATAAAATATTTTAAATAGACATATCAAACAAACAATATATCTTTTTTAAATCAAATTTCGACTTAGATTTGTTTATACCAAAATAGAAATTTAAAAAATCTATAACAAGGTAATTTTGCTATACCTTTAATTTAAACAATTGCATTTGTTTATATTCAATTGGATTTTAATTAATCCACCTTTTACAAGTGGCTATGAGAATAAGGCAGAAGAATTTGTTATAGACAAATCTTTATCTTTTAATATGGCTTCATAAAAATCCAAAATCTTTAAATGTAAAATTCAAAGACAACAAAAAATTTCTAAATATATTATTAAAAATTTATAGTTTAATAATTACATATATGCAAATCTTATCATGTAATGTATACACATCCTTAAATAGAAGTATAGATGTGTAAAAGAAGTTTCAACTTGCATATTTGATATGTAATAATCTTTTTCTTTTATAACTTTTTTTTTTTTGCTTGTTTACTTTTTTTTAATACTACAACATAATATAATGTTAACAAACAATCAAAAAATATCAAGTTTTAATCTTTTTATTTTTTTACCATATCATTTATTTTTACACCAATTTTCATATGCCATATAAGAGAAGCTTTTGGATTATAGCTTTGAATTCTTAAATAAATGTCAATTCAATTCATCTTTCCTTATGAATGGTTTTAAAATAGAGGTGTGAACTTCAGCTTATTTAAATCTCACTAATGAAGCTTCATTAGAGAGATTTAAACATAATCTCGCCATATCTGGAATTGTGCTATTCTAAATCGGCACTCTCATCCCAGATAATTTGCACAAAATCAGTCCACCAAGGCTTATTTGCTTGTTGGGCATCGAGCTTCTTCCAAATCTTGGTAAGAGGATTTCAAGCTACCCACTCACCTAGAACGTTATCCTACAAGGCCACCATGAACTTGCGTAAAGCTTAATCGAGCGTTTGTGTTGGTAACAGTGGTGCTTCTGATGTGTTTTCACTTGACTTTTCAAACCTTAAGTTTTATTGCAAACCGCAATGTTTGGAGCCCTCTAAGTCCGCATTACAGTCCAGGTCGGTTTGAGATCAGCTGCATCTAATCGAGTTCACTTACCCCAGTGGGGACTGAAGACAAAAACGAAAATTTTAAAATGGTTTTCAAACTGTCCAATCTCAAAATTAAAAATAGAAGTAAAATAAAAAATGAAATAGAGAAAACAACGCAGTCGTCTCTATGTTTTTTCTAGGATGTTGTCATGCATCTGTGGGTGCAATTTGATGACATCAATTTTCTGTGGTATGTGGTCTTAATCGGTAATCTTTTCATATCCTTGCTACGATTCGTGGAGGTGCTCAACTCGGCAGTCGGATTTCTAACAAAAAATATGCCTCCACCTGCTATATCACTGCAGGTTTAGAATGCAGGGAGTAGACATTGGACTCGGGCAGTCAGATTTCTGACAATAATGTGCTTCCACCTGGCAACGATAGAAGCTCATCATCTCATCACAGACTCTTTAACACATTCTCGATTCCCCGATCTGCAAACAATCAAACCAGGAAAGTTATTTCCCATCATTGTCCTCATAGTCTTTCAAAGCTTAGATATCAAAAATAGCCATCACGCGACATAATGAGCATAGGTTTCAAGTAGCAGATACCTGTACTTCAAGTGAATGTTAAGAAACCGCGGATTTTCTTTACTCTGCGATAGTTCGATTGAACCCGAAATCTCCTGATCTTGTTTTACTTCAATTGGATCATACACATACAAAATGGTCTGAACCAACCAGCAATAGTTAAACCTTCTTAGTTGTAAATCTCAAACTAGTAAGAAAAGACATATGGTAACATTTCAGAAGATGTCAACTCTATCATCCAGGCGAGTTGAATTCTGTAACAATATCGAAAATCAGTCGCAACTGAATGCACGGTTATTCAGCCATGCACCGCGAAGGACCACTAGTAACAAAATGAAAAGTCTGACTACGAGGAAAACAGAAACCTAACCTTCAAGATTAAGGTAATCTCATACAAAAAACGATAATATTTTTATTGCACGGATACAAACCTGAGCCCAATGAGTTGGGGTAGAATCAGGAGCTGTAGAGAGAACAATACAATCACTGGGATTTGCTCGCTTCTTGGTCCGACTGTTTCCATTATTGTCATTTTCACCAGAAAAAGAGCTATCCAAAGAGGAGTCCGATTGCAAATCCGTTTCTTGAAGAACTCGAGTACCGAACGATACGTCGAACCAAATACAAAATCCATGTAAGGGAGCTGCAATCGCAAGAATTACTATATCAAATTAACAATAAGCAAGAAACGTCCTGCACAAGCATGTGAATCTCAAGAGCCTGAACTGACATACAAAGCTCCAAAACCATGTGTAGGCATGAGACATCTCCTTCTGAATGAACTTTGCGGTTAAAATCTGGCCTTCCTGTTATAATTATTACTTCACAAAGCCAGGGATCGAGATGCTTGTTGACTATGAAAGCTTCTTACACTCCTATAACCCAAAGATTCTGATTTCATCACCACATAATATACACAACCAAGTAACAAATAAGAGGAGTTCGCTTTCTAAGCCCCATGTTTTAGGATGGTTAGAAACCAGCCCACCACATGAAAATATATGGACGTGTGAGAAGCGCGTACCCATCATAATGGAGGACACAGAGAAGTCAGCTTTAACTGTTTCAAGCTCTCTCACAGTAACTGTATTACAATCGATTTGCTTGATCTGCAACCAGATGCCCATGTCAATACCTGTAAACCAATGCGCAACTAAGTTTCTTAGATGTCAAGTAAAGAGCGTCAGGTTGAGATAAGGCATGCACGTCTACACAGTCAATATATAAGCAAGTTAAATAGCATGAGCTGATGAATATTTACTAGAGAAATTTTAAAATGATAAGAGGTTAAAGTGTATCCAGAGAGCGTAGTTTTCGAACCACTATAGGCCATGATAAAACACTCTCAGCTGGAACTGTCTCAATGCATGGCTCCTCAAAAGAACACTGCTTCGCCAAAGGCAACATTGCCGACACTGCAACCATTCCAACAAACAACTCACTAATCTTTTAGAAGCGAGACACCATTATCTGCATCAAAATGCATAGGCAACTCTGAAACATTATAACATGACCTGCTGCGAACATTTTCTTAACTCAAGTACTTACTATCGATGCCATATACACTGCGCCAAAAGTCGATGCATTCTGAATATTTCTCAGCATTGGTGATCGGCGCCATGTACAACTGCACATGTAAAATGATGAGCTCAGAAAAAAACACGCAAATCTAGTGTTAATTATATAGGTGCCATTCACAATGCAGACATGCTAGGTGGAGGGATTGAACAGAATGTCTTATACAACTCCAAGATGTAAAGACGTTCTGCTTTAACTCGAAAAACTCAGTTCTAATGTGCAACCATACCATCATCAATCATTAAAATTGGTACTCAAGAGTCCGATCGTAAGACAAGGTCGCGATCATTCAACCAGAAGCATGAGGCTATTAACCAACGAAAAACTGCAACAGATGAGAAGTTGCAAGAAGGTACATCAGAAGGAAAGGAGGGGTTTGAACCCGCATTAGGATTGCAGACACATACAGTGGCAAAAGAGGGAAGCATGAGACCACCAGGCTTTAACCATCGATCTCGAGCATATATGACGCTACCCAACATGCTCTGCAATCACAACCTAACATTAGAATAGCAAACTGCAGAGTTAAGAGTTTCTGCAGGACAAGCAACGAAAAATGAAATTCCAATTCACAAGTCAAATTGCAAGACTTGTTAGTTCTTGCAGGACTGGCTTCATGAACGAAAGAGAACTTCAAGGTGCTGTTAAGGAGCGGATCAACTTCTTTAGAATCCTATGGTTCTACCGACATAGTAACCTAAAAATCTACACGTATAAAGAATCATGTGGGTTCAGCTTGTTCTCAATTGAATCCACTTCACTAATCATGAGCACAAATCCCTTTGTCACAGATTTCCCGTTCCACAAACCCTACGAAAAAACCGCCAACCCTATCCAAAATTGCAGCTTAATTGTCTAAGAGGAAATTCAGTATCATCAGTTGAAGATCAATTCGTCACAAAACCCTATCTGTCAAAACCACAAAGCACAATCATGGTTACCTCGTAAAGCAGCATGTAACCCATCCATTCTGATACGATAACATCTACTTCTTCGTATATTTGTAAGTCCTGATAAACAGAAACAACACAGAGGTATATAATTTCACTCTAGAGTCCACAAAGAACGTTAATAGTAAGGCAAGCATCAATAAACCGAAGATTCAGATGATCAAGACCCATAATGTTCAACATGCATTGATCAGATCAATGCAATCTACAAAAGTACATTTGAAGGGCTAACTATGTGTAAGGCATATACAAAGAACATCTTCGAGCACTTTAAGTGATCAATACGTCCTTAAGATGATAGTTGAAAAGGATTTGCACCTCCACTCTGCCGTGATGAACTGTAATAACATCGGAAAGATTATTTGCCTTCACCACCTCTCTTGCCTGCGCAATGAGAGCCCAACGAACATCAACAGAAGACGGGAGAATAAAACCAAACAATCCATACGTTCTATCTTTGTGATTCAATTTTCTGTTTCGATGCACCCCCAACCGCAGCATCTGTGTATCAAACTCAATTACGGTAGTTCATGGCCTTTCTGCCAGTTACAGCACCCACATGAAGTATCATGCTAAACCATCACAAATATCCAAAGGTGCGTTGTACTATGATGATGTAATCAATATGTATGAAAGCAGTAATATAAACCAATTCATTACATCTAAGAGCGTATGTTAAATAGTAAAGGTGAACAACAATCAGAAACACGAAGACGATGAGCTGCCTCATTTACGAAATTCATCAATGTTGTTGATGGTTCCATTACTAAAATGCTTCAAGAAGACAACAAACACTTGCTTAAGAACTCCTCACAAAAGACACCCTAGAGATCAAGGAAGGCAAGTAGAATACACATGCATAAGTTTCCATGCAGACAATGAAGATCGCACCTGCACTGCAATGGCACTTGCATCCACAGCATGAACCTAAAAGAGATCCACATATGTTAATTGTTGTCAAAACATTTCTTCCTCAAACAGGCAACGAGCTACAGAAAACCAAGAAATAACTGCGTATAAAAAAGCGAACTTTAACACATCAAGATTTAATCAAACGTGCCAACCCTGATTTCAGTGTGTATATTTCTTCCATTCTAGCTATAATGCTCCATGCAATCAAAGCTTATAGATTTGAAAAATACAGCTGATCCAATAGAGAAAGAGCTTGTGGCTGAAAAGGATATGGTGCCTGTGCTCAGAAACCAGCTGGATAGTTCAAAGACGACCGGCACTAATTTTGAGAATGTGACTGCGTTGAGGACAAAAAAACTCCTAAGTTGAAGCATGGCATCATGAGGATGATAGACTATCTTGCTGAGGGATAACTTTGAGGATGAAGAATTTTTCTGTGATCGATTGACTGTTCCAATAGATCCGCTTCCGGAAGTCATTCGATCGTGAGTGTTGACACAAATGATCGAATGAGTGTCAAGAAAAAAGGCGGAACGTTATTGGGATGATGCTAAAATGCAAGAATTTGCAGGATGAAGTTCACACAATGGAAAGGAACCTCGGAAATGTAGAGGATCATCTTCAGTTCAATCCGACTATGAAAAACAAAAAGAAAGTGACAAATTCTAAACTAAACGCAGAAATCGACGTGCGTTCCTTGTGATTCTTCACATGACTATCCAGGTCACATGAAGGAATTACTGGTAATTTGATTAGAACTGGAAGCTAGATACTAAATTCCGCAAGAGCCAAAAACTTGAGACGTTCAAACTGACGCGGCATTAGAGAAACTTGCAGAAAAGAAAGAGGCGATTCGATCAGGGTTAGAGATCAACGGCTTCTAAGATAATCCCATACAACTAGAAAACAGAAGAAACGCAGTGAAGATACAATCTCGAGCACTACTAGTCAAAACTAACATTAAGCGTAAACCATGTCTCAATTGCATGTCGAAAAACCTACAGGCAAAAATTTAGCTAGGCATAGTTTGAATTTTAATACAAGCAATGGGAAAGAGGCGAAACGAAAGTAAAAGAATAATGAGAGAACCTGCCTTTCGAGCACCCGCATAAGCACAAAAAATAGAGAGTATGCCTGTCCCACATCCTACATCCATAACAACCTGCTTATCCAGCACCGAGTGTCAACGGCCGCGCAGTTCAATAAAAATAATGGAGGAAGAAAAAAACAGTTGTAATTTAATGAGGAACATGATAATAGATAATGCAAACTAACCTTGTCTCGAATATAATCAGCGTGGAAGAAGATTGCATCTCGATAGGCATCTGTGCGGGCTCGATCCTGCATAGGGCAATACATCACTACTTCATTAGTTGACAAATGGCTGCACAATCCACATACATCCACAATTTCACATGCTCTCTACAGCTCCGAGCAGGCAAACGGAAACCGAACGCGGGAAACGGTGGTTTGAGATTGGCAAAACACGAAAAGAGAAAGGGCATTGACCTTGATCATTTCTTCGTGAATACCAACATGAGAGTAGGCGTGGAAGTAGGCTCGATCTTGGTCGAGGAAGCTGGAGGCCACGACGCCTTCTTTGGGGACGACGACGGGTGGAGGAGCAGGGAGCACGAAGCCGGAAGGAGAACGACGGGAGTGAGCGTATTTGTCTCTCATATTCACACTAAGAGGAGCGAATTGATAAGATTAGGGAGTAGGCAGGGGAGGAAGAAGAGGACGAGCAAGACAACAATGAGGCCTCCGTTTTGAAACTTGGATTACAAGAGGGAGAGGCAAGAGCGCGGCACAAGTGCAGGCACAACTAGAAGAAAAAAACAACGTCGGAAGAATGCAAAAGCAAGGGTGGGAAAAACAAAAAAACACACACAAAGCTCCAGCAGCAATCGTCGCCAGAATACTGAGCTTCTCCGTTTCAAGTATTTTCATTTGCACTGCCTCCGTAACGTATCCACAATTTATTGTTTTCATTTATACGTATTTTGTACGTATCCTCCGTGCAGAAATAGGTCACGGCCCGCCTTGTGTGAGAGCGAGTCACCACTTGAGGTTAGTTTTATTAGGTACACTTAGGGTGGCCTTACTTAGAGTGGCCTTCACATCTTGTGTTGTGGAGCATGGAACGAAACTAAAATAAAACAAAACATTACGATGATGGTGATTAATTCCATTAGTGGAGATTTGAATTTCATTGGACAAGAACTAAAAAAAATTGTGATGACTTAATGACATGGATGTGACCATGATAACATATTTAGTAACATGGTATTTAGTAACATGGTAACATATATATATATATATATATATATGACAAAGATACAAAGGATATTTTAGTGAGATTAGAAAGAGACATTACTCTTGTCTCCTATGCATTTATATATATATATATATATATATCTTAGATTTTTTCTCTTTTTTTTTCTTTGTTTTATACCCAACAACATATATATCTATGACATCAATATAATTCTACAAGTCAATTAATAATTAAAAAAAAAAAAAAAAAAGAGTCAAGAACTTAAAACATTTGTTGAAGACTTTGTTAAAAACTCTATTAATAAATGATATGTGGTTGAAAGAATAACAGTAGTAGATTATATATCATACATGAATTTTTAATCCTACTTTAAATAACATTTTGTTTTCAAAGTTAGATATATTTAAAAATAATTAAATACTCTATTCAAAAAAAAATTTAAGTATTTTTTTTAAATCTAATATATATTAACACAGATAATTAAGTATTTAAAAGATAAATATGATTTTACTTAATCAATCATGTGAAAGCTTAATTGTTAAAATAAAATGAGAATTTTTGTATACTTTGATTTCTGTAAACATATTACAAGGTTAAAAACATATTACATTTATTAAACTGTTACCTACCATAAAAACATAGTATTATCTACCTTATCCTTCCAAAGAAATGACTTTATTGTAAACTATTGGCAAGTGTTTTAATGCTTGCATGCTCTATGTTCAACAAGAACAACAGTGCAACTTTTTTCATATTCAACTTGTACACTAAAAGAGGCTTGTTTTTTTCATAATTCTATAAAATTCCTCTTCATTGATTTCACCATCACCTATTCACAAGCATTCACAAATTGCATGCACATGACTTAGAATGTGCATGCATAAATAAACTTGACTTCTTTTATAAAGAAAGGGGTAAAATTCAATTCTTAAATATAAGACAAATATTAATAGGACAAGAATTATGTCATTTAATTACATTAAACAAATAGAAATTACATGTTTTTTTAATATTGTTAAACAATTTGATCTCAATTGGTTCATTTGTTTGCATGTTATCAAATAACAAATGTTTCAAAAAAACATTTTGGTATCATTCTTTTGACATTGTTTACTTACACTAATGATGTGGTACACTTTCAAAAGTATCATGTCCGTGTCAACTATATGTCATTTTAAAATGAACTGTACATGAGAGTTTGAAGGGCGGTATTTAAGATACCATACAAAAAGCCAAAAAGTATCATTTCATCCTGTTCTCCTAGTACACGAATCAAGGTTGTAAAAGCTTACCATCGCGATCAGCTTCATCAATCATCTCCTGCAACTCTTCATCAGTCATGTTCTCTCCCAGCTCCTTCGCAACACGCTTTAGGTTTTTGAAAGTTATTTTACCCTGAAAGACATCATCCTCTTAAAGAAGTGTTGGCTTAAAATCTTGCATCATCATCTTTACCTGGAAAGGAATTATGTGTTTCCATGCCTACTTGTTTCGCTAAACCATACATGTGTGATTTTAAATATCATCTTTCATAATGATTTAAACCGATCAGTTAATGATCTACCAAGATTATTCATATACAACTATGAGCCTACAATTATCTACTCTAGTTCAAGGAAATGAGGGATTTAACAAACTTGCTGATTTTACAGATACGTAGTTCAATCCTTCAAGATACTCACCGTTTCGTCATCGTCGAAAAGACGGAAAGCTTTCATGATTTCCTCCTTAGAATCGCGCTCCCCCATTTTTGTTGTCATCATTTGTAAGAACTCCTCAAAGTCAATGGTGCCACTTCCATCTTTGTCGATGTCGGCAATCATTTTCTTAATTTCCTGCAACCAGAAAAATCATGAAACAATATTCACGTATAAGATGCTTGATAATCTGCATTTAGCTCTTTACAAACTACCCGAAGTTTTCAAAGTCGCTGAAAGTTTGTGGAAAATATAAACTAAAAGCAGCCAAAGCCAACATCAGCTTCAGTAGATATTTTTACAGAGTGAGCAGATTATTTAACCCCCACATCAGCCAGCAACTTCCCAGAGCAAAAATCTGACCTCTTTCTTGGGTTCAAATCCAAGAGCCCTGCCACAAGCAACGAATTTATCAGCCATCATTTGAGATGAAACACTGAGAGACTTCTCAACCGGAAAGTGTGAGCTTCAGAACACTATTCATGACTTTTCATGCAGGCGTCGTAATGCACAATATTGTTTACAATTGAATGTGATCACCTCATGGTCACTTTGAGTTCTTTCGCATCAATCGTCCCTGGATAACAAAAAAGCGCGTGCACGCACACATATCAGTCAAGCTATAAGCCGAATGTCGCTCGCTTGTAATAAAATCAGATTGACCTTGTTGAATCATTCATCAACCAGAGTGATCTGATGAAGCTCACCAGAGCCATCTGTGTCAAAGAGGTCAAAGGCTTCGCGAATTTCTTGTTTCTGCTCTTCAGTAAGGCCTTGAGAACGACCCTTGTTCTTATCCCGTCTAGCGGTTCCCATGCCTTTGCGGAAACTCTGCATTGCACACGTAAAAACCCCAACAGGGCACCTTACTTATCTGAGAAAGTGCTAAAATAAGCTTTAGGGGATGCAGATATCGTTTTCGCAGAGAAATACAGCACACCCTGCTGCTGTAGATATCTACGTGCGAAGGAAACGTAATTCAAAGCTTTAATGCACGTACTTTTGAAAGGCAACAAACTTGAGTCATGACGCTCTTAGGATGGTCTAAGATCGGATCTTAAACCGTCTTAAAAGTGGTCTAAATCAGGCCAACAACGGCTAGAATAGAAAACGTCGGCTTACTGAGTGGCAGCGAGTGCTACATTCGCAAAATCAATGGAAGTTCTCTCCCGGTGAGTACTTTACAATACAAGCCATCAACATTCCAATCTGAATATAACAAACTCGGTAATGAACCCCACCAACCAACTGCAAAGTCAGTGTTCGAATTGGAGCACAAACAAAATCCATTGCAACGACTTCGAAGGCATGCCCTGTGCTAATAGGACAACTCATTCAGGAAATGAAAATTTATTAAAGTACACTTGCGGACTCGGTTGTCAACGAAGACAATACTCAGGCAACCTACCGGCGCCTCTTTCTACTAGCAACTGAAGGCACAGAAAAGGGATTTCACAATGGAAGCTTAAATTCTCACAGGTGTTGGGCTTTTGCCTTGCGTCTCTCTCTCCCACACTCACTCTCCCTCTCTCTCCCTCTTAGGATGTTGAACCTGGTTCATCGAACCTTGAATTCGTGCCACTGCATCTCACAGGAAGTGGAGCATGAAACCTGGCAGAAGTTCTGCTATAAATTACCAAATATGGACCAATATAATTTCAAAAAGTTCTTAAAGAACTTACTGAAGAAATGTGACTGGCCCCTAACATAATCCATCCTGCCAACTCTCACCTTCGAAATGTCATCAGGGCTTTTATCAAAGCATATGCAGCCTTGTTTATCCCAATTGTGTCAGCATATTCATTGGAATCACGAACACACACAATTTTGAGACAACACGGGTCTGCGATATAATATGCATCAGCTCAGGGAATGCGTTGGACAACTTGCTCAGCGGATTGCATGTGACGAGGCGATCCGGCTCTACGCAAGTCTAGAGCTTCAGTCTAAGTCCTTATGGGAGCACTGACGACGAGATGCTAATGGCATTACTTACAGTAACAAGGTGTATCCACCAGAAAACTCTGATACTACTGAAAGACCGACAGGTGAAAGTACCTTAACGGGATGCAGTACTGTCAGAGGAGTGTGCGTTTATTACGTTCTAGAAGGCATCTTCCACAACATCGTGCATTGAAAATGTGGAGATCAGATCAGAACGAAGGTATCTCTCCATGGTAAAAACTGGACTTACTAAGACGGTATGTTGAGATCCGAAAGCTTGAGCCAATTAAACAATATTGGCACACTTTTCATTCGGGGTAGCTGATTACTCTGGTTTTTGTGCCATTGTTGTATTTGTTTCACAACCTTTTGCAGAGGTATTTACACAGCCATTGGAAGTTGGAGAGCTGGATTTACCTAGACGATACGCAGGCATCTCCTCGCACGGGGTGCCATCGCCTGTTTGATTTAGAACACATGAATTTTCTTACCAGAGGCAGTTTTACCCCGCCGATATGAAGGCAGCCATTGTGTGGAATGCCATAGCTATCAATCCTCCCCTAAGAAGGTCTTCGAGCGGCTACAACCATAGGGGGCCACATCCCATTAGATGAACCTCTTGCGACTAGAATTGTTAAATGAGCAAGGAGGCAGATCCTCAGGCAATTTACGCCAGGTACCACCGCCATTGGCACCTAACTACGTAAGCACTCGCTTCATGGTATTCACTACAAACCGACGCTTCAGGGCCGAAAGCACTAAAAAGGGTTTGGCAGGTGGAAATTCGCCAACGGAGTCGGCATCGTTATCGTCACCGTAGCAGATACGGACGCCAATGCAAACCGAATTCAGAAACCAGTTACTTCATGTCCAACGTCCGGAACGAGATTAACATCAAACCCGTCAGAACAACATTTCATCACAATAAGCGAAAACAATTCTGCTCTGACAGTTCCCGCAAAACCAATTCATCCTCTGGAACCATGCTTCTCACTCATCCCCTCGTCTTTTACCATGCATTCTCATCGAAAAATCTGAAGGATATACAAACCATGGCTTCGGGGTGACTTGATTCTCCAAGCACGTGCAAACGCTGCTTGATTTTCCGAGAAACTCAACTTCCAGCACGTCACCGGGGTCGCATGTTCGTGCACGAGAGAACTACCTGTGATTAAAAATAAGTCAATATCAGAGCAGGTTTGAGCAGAATAGCAGGAAAAGAATATGGAACAGCAGCAGCAGCAGCATCAGCGAAGACATGAGGGAACTTCGGGGTACTGCCAAGAAAAGAGGCAGTCATTAGGGGCGGTGAAACCAGGCTGATCCCATGCTCGTGAAGCGTAACCGACGGCCCACGGCAACGTCGGTCGCAACCGTCTCCAAACCGTCTCTCGTCGAGAAACAGAATGGTTGTGGCCCCCAATTCGTCCGTCCGTTTGGTGGTTCGTTCGTTTGATGGTTCGTTCGTTTGGTGGTTCGTTCGTTTGGTGGTTCGTTCGTTTGGTGGTTCGTTCGTTTGGTGGTTCATTCGTTCGTTTGGTGGTTCGTTCGTTCGATTTCTGGTTCGTTCGTTCGTTAATTCAAATGTTGGTCCTCCACCTCACTCCAACTCCACCTATACGTTCTTGACGTGGTCGGATGATATCCTGGGCATATAGATGGATGTCTCATGGATTCTATTGCCAGTCGATAGATATTTATTAGCTTATTTACATCGGAGAGCAGATCTACGTCTCATTACGTTAATGAAAAGGAAATAAATCACATCCATTTTAGGTTAAAGGCTATAGGTGCCTACAAACTTTTTAAAAAGCAATGTGAAAAAATTGGAAAAATATAAAATCTACATAATTACTAAAAGTAGTGTTGTTTTGCTTACCATGAAAAATAGTGGCATTGGCATGACAATGTGAAAGTTCCTAATTTAAATTTCATATTGATTCTAATTAAATGCTTAATAGAGAAGCATACCTTGTACATTTCAGTGCTGTCTATTGATTTTTCTTTTGTGGAAATGTTTGATTTTCGGATTTAATAATATACATTCTATTCAAAAATTTAAGATAAAAATTAAGGATATGTTTTCAAAACTTAAATAATTTAGTTACACCTTAGATTTGATGAAGAATTTTGAATGGTTGATGCATATTATCAACTACTTTTTTAAATATTACATATTTTTAATGATTTGATTGTAAATTTTATATTAAATAAATAAAATTGACTTTGTGAAACATTTATTCTCTTAGAATGAGCACATATGAAAATCCATCACAGTGTTCTCCATTTGTGTTTGTATCAGGTTTGGATGATGGATTTAGATCATCCTTGGCTTAAGTAAGAGACATGAGGTTGTACACTTTTGACCATGAGATGAATGGTGGCTAATTCCGCTTGGTAAATTTGCTTCTAGGCCACCATATTTTTGCCATTTCAATAGACTCTGAAACTTGGAATTTCACTTGTAATAATAGTTGCTGTTGCCACATATTTCATGTGTGTGATGATTATTCTAATGCATCATAAAATATTTCAAAATAAAACACTTTTATTATTACTGTATTACTTTATTTAATATTTAATATTTGTTCAAAACTGTAATATGTGTTCAAGAATCAAATGCTATAATGTACCTCAATGAGAATAAAATTGTTAAAAGTTTGACAATTTAAATACTATATTTATTACTATTGCTCTTCATGACTACATAAGTCAAACTTTTTAAATCATAACATTAACATATTTGTTACAGAACATTTTATGTTTAAATCCACATGAGGATTACAGTACAAAATGACAATTTCTGTTTGTGTAAGTGAAAACCAATTTTATTTTTAAAAAATTATATATAGTCTTGCAATAAAAATAGATTATAAAATTTTAATTCTAAAAAATAAGTTAAATACTACAATATAATAAAATTATGTTAATATTGTGATTAAAATAATATGTTGTATACAATATTCAAAATTTTATAATCATCTTTTTATATGAGAAATGTAATAAAAATATAAAAAATATAAAGAGTCTAGAATAATAATCTTATTAGACATATTGATAAACAAGTATCCAAATATTCTTAACTTAAAAATGTGTTTGTTATATATGGTTTTTTAATATTATATATTTATATATAGTAGAAAATTCAAAACAGAATAACGTACATAATATTATAAGTTATATTTAGGTGTTATCAAATAAATAATACAATACATAAATTTATATTATACACTTTGTATCATAATTAAACATATGCATAAACTTTGAATATAGCTTATTGATTTTTTTAAAGTTGTATAAAATTTTAATCTGTGTCAAATCTATTTTAACAAATGCATAACAAATCTAAAATGCCATGAAAAATGAAGAAAATAGTCACAATCATATTGTTATTAGGGTCCAATGTTATTTTCAGTACAGTGTTGCAACCAAAAATAATTAAATAAACAAATTTATATTTTCAATTATAAAAATCTAAAATTTTATTTTATCTAATAATTTTTTTCTAGAACTAAGAATACTTGGGCATGTGTGTGTGTGTGTGTGTGTGTGTATATATATATATATATATATATACATACATACATGAAACTAAAATTTTATGCCAAAATGTAGAAACTCTTGGAAGTTAGCAATACAACATGATTTAAATTAACTATTGATAATTGTAATTCGCTGTAGGCATCTTGTATATTACAATAAAAAAGAAAAAATATATCTAAATATATATATATATATATATATATGTATATATATTTATATATATATATATATATATCTGACAGTATTAGTTGTTAAATTTGAGTTTTATTAAAAATTTGATGTAACATGGATATATTTTTTTAATAATGAAAATTCTTCCTGTGTTTAGTGGAAAATATTTGAAATACTATAATATTTTGACATATCTGAGAACAGTATAATTAGTGGATACTTACATGAATTTCAATTCTGAAAATGCGATTTAAAAAAAATTGTAGCTATGTATCAGCTTTAACATTTCTTATTCACTTTCTTCATTGTCCTTTCAGTGTGGCTCATTGTTTTTGACAAAGCGGTTCCAAATGGGTCAAATAATACATGTCAGAATGAATTTTTTGAGATAAAATATTCATTTAGAAGGTGTGTTATTGTATCTTTATTTTCAATATGCAGATGAAATCTATAGACTCCCTCCAAAGCATAAGAATCCACACAATAGAATAATAACCACTATTTTCATTCAGGACTGATTCATGTATGAAAAAGCCAAAAATATCAAAAGTTCACACACGTAACAACCAAGCCAGGTGCGGGAAATAGGGGATGTGAGGAATGCGGGAAGCAACCTGAGGGGAGCGGAGCGGGAGACCCGGGATAACGGGAACTTAGTCCAACATCACTGGGAACGCACTTCGTTCCCCGGAAGGAAGCCTTCGTCGCAACTCTTGCAATTTTGAGCTGCTCGCCTCCCCCCCCCCCAAATTCCATCCTCGGCACAGCGTTGCCGTCGTCGTGCCTACGTGGGACTGCTGCACTGTCGTCGTAGGTGAGATTGCCAGCGTCTGGCACCGCAGCTCCATTCACAGGTGCGACCAATTTCTTCCTCTCTCACATGTTGGAGGAAACCTGTTCTGTTCCCTCTCCGGCTGTTTCCTTTTTTTTGAATGTTTTCCTCTCGTGGAAGCTCCTTCTCGATTGAGTGTTGTTGAGTTTTAGAGGCTTGCTTATCTTTTGATTGGCTGTTGTCGAGTTTGGTGAGTTTGGTCGAGTTTGGTTGTCGATTTTCAGTGACGGACTGACGAGGAAGGGTACATGGAGCGCTGGATCGAAACTGGGATTTCGTGATTAGGTGATTTTCCAGGGAGGGTGAGATTTTGGGATTTTGTTTTGGAGAGGACTAGCGGAATGTCAGTGAGGAAGGGGGTTTAGTTTGCTTACTCTGTTGGAGTGAGAGTGAAGAGGGTGGTGAGTATGGAGACGTCAGAGAAGTCGTTCGGGTCTCGGAGAGAAAGAGACGGCGCTCGAGTCGCCCCCAGGCGTGCGGTTCCCAGGCGTGTGGTGCGAAATTGGGAGCGGTTGGTGGGGGCAGCAGTGAGTTCCGCCTTGGAGAATGAAGAACCGGATTACAGTGGCAGTGAAGAGGGAGAAGATGAGAGCAGGATGACATCGAGATCGTCGAGGCGTTACGAGAGATCCGAGTCGTATATTGTACCGCAGTCTCTTGCTGTCCAGACCGACATTGCTGCTGTTTTGGAAGTTGCAGAAAAGATTCAAGAGGAGGACGATGACGTTGGTCGTATTTGTACGTAAATCTATACCAAACTGATATTGCACCATGCTTCTTTCGTGTGTGGATGTGATTCAAGAATAAGAACGTTGAGGGACATGGTTTCAAATCCAAGAGCACATATTTTTTAAAAGAATATCAGATTTTTTCAAAAGCAAGATAATCAACCAATTGTAGTTCCTTTAGCTTTGACTACAGTCTTTATTGAATCACCTTCTTTTGCTTCAAACAGAGTATGTCGAAGAGGGATTTTAGCAGTGGATTTTATTCTAGTCATTCTTTAGGTATTCAGCTCGATTCTATTCTCCTGAGCTGAAGTGCAAGTCTGAAAATTGGTACAAATGGCAGAGTCGAATCTGTCAACTAGACTTTACCTTGAATGGAATCATGACCTTCTGGCATTTAATTTCCTCTTTTAGAAGCCTCTGCTGATACATTAATCATGATATAAACAATTAGGAAAACCACCATCTGGTGATTACGGAGTAGATTATTCAAGCTACACAGGATCCTAGCTGGAAGGTCAAGAAGTTACAACGTGTAAGGGATATAGAGTGTGTCTTCTTAAGTGAGCCTGGAGGAAGAACCAGTCAGCTTCTTGACGTTAGAGTGGTACCTGAAATATTTTACCTATGCAGGGACAACTCAAGCTGTGCCCATGAATTCCTCGCATTTATGACTTCAGAGGTTGATAAACGTCCTCTTGTTTATGACATTGAGTGATTGTTTGGCAGTGTTCGAATATGCATACAATCTTACTCAACAAATGGACCCCTTGAATCAGGGACGGGGCGTTTTGCAGTTCAAATCGGCCTTGAAAGCTGTTCTTGCGGTACATTCTGTTCTGTTTCTTGTTCAAGTTGGTGTAAGCGAATTACATTCTATGCTGACGATGTCCTATAATGAAATCAGTATCTGCTCTACTTACCCTATAGCATGATTTTGCACGAAAGTGTTCGAGAGTGCAAGGGGATGAATTCTTCAACCAGACGGCAGCTTGTTTAATTCTGAACGTCTATTCAAGCGCCTGACGATTCAATTCTAGTGTACCTAAGTCAATGAGCCACGTCCAATACAGTACCACCACGGAAGAGAGAGAGTGAGAGGGAGAAAGAGAGAGAAAAAAAACGTGATCACAATTTTTAGTGACGTCTTTGAAAAGTTGGGACATTCAATTACCATTATTCACGTGTTGCCTTGGTACTTCCAGTTTTATTGTGGGATTTGGTTTTGCAAGCCTCGCAAATGAAGTACAATGAAGTATGTTAGTGTAACTATTTATAGTTGGTGATGTTAAAGTTGGAGTCCTGAAACTGTTGCAGCGAAATCGTATAAAGCACCAAATTGACCGCAGCCAAGATGTCAGACTTCTCACGGAGTACCACAGGATGTACAAAGAGAGAGAGGACATTGAGAGCCTTGATGCTGAGGAGAAGGCGGCTCAAGAAGGTTTGGGTCCAGAGGAGAATTCTGAAAGGTTTGTTGGGAATCCTCATTGCTGTTCGAAAGTCTGCATGTTTTTGGGTCTTATTACGGTCAGTCGCTGTTACAGTACTTTGTCTTACATATCGTGACTTTTTGTTAAACATATTCAACTGTCTTCAACATTTCGTCCCCCCCCCCCCCCCCTCCTCTTCCGTCCCGTCTAATTTTACGTGCGGTTTCTAATCTTTGTTGAAGTGATATCTGGTGTCATCGTGTCAGGTGTGTATCCATGTTGCTGGCACAAAATTGACTTTTGTAGTTTTGAAATCTGCAGTCAAGCGAGGAGAGCAAAGAAACGCAGAGAATTCTATAAAATTTCAAAAATCTTGAACAATGCGGCTGACTTCTTGGTGGCAGTGGAACCTCAAGTCAGCTCAAGTGTCGATCCTGCTGTAAGTTGAAATCACCTATACTCACTGCTGGGAATCGTGTGTGAAGTACATGTCTATTAATTGTCTCATTTGCCTCGTATTCACGCCCAAATACTAGATAAGACATGTTCCTTTGAAGGATATTTCACTGAAATGGGTTTTCTGGAACTTTGCGTGCCTTCGTCTGCAGAAAGAAGCACTGGATGCAGATGCCAAAAAGATGGAGGAGTTTAAACCTTACAATATTCTGCCCTTGGAGTCTATTGGTGTTACGAATCCTTTCCAAAGTTTTCCTGAGGTGAGAAGCTGGTTTGTTGGTTGCGTTCTCTATTCCTGTAGTTGCAAGTGTGTTTTACATTGTGACAGGACGTAAGCTTAACCCGCTTTCTATATCGTGTTGATGTTCAGTTGTTTCTGTATTGATTAAGTCAAGAAGTTCTAGAAGCTCATTTAGTTGCACTACAAAATATTATCAAGACCTAATTCGGTGCAGGTAGTCATTGAAAGAAGTGTTTACGGTTTGTCTTCAGGTGGTTGCTGCCACAAGAGCTCTGTACACATCTCAATGGTCCCATTTTCCACGGTTCAAACCTGATCACTCCAAAACAGTCGGCAGGGATATCTTGGACATCTTCGATTTCTTGCACTTTGCTTTTTGTTTCCAGGTTTGTTGCAGCTAGTTCACGTTGTTTTTCTCTTTTTACTGCTCATCTATTAGTAGTTTTTGCATCAGGCAAGTGAGACTTAAACTCATTGGAGTTAAAGCTCGTCGGATATCAATATGAAGTTGTTATTTACTTTCTCGAAGAGAGTATCGGTGAATATCTTTAGTTGTGGATAACAAATTATTTGAACATTGGCGCTGCATTACGATGATGGATATTCAGATGTATATTTATCTTACTTTCTTCGTGTCTATGTGAGCAGAAGGACAACGTATCCAACCAGCGTGAACATCTCATTCTGCTCTTGGCTAATGCGGAGTCTCGTGTTGGTACTCTCTCCAAAGGAACTAATCTGGCTTACAATGCCAAGGTACACGGGCTTTGTACATTAGTTCTTATTTCTATTTGTTCAATCCAAAATTTCTTCACATGCCTTGGCACTATTACGTAAGAGATCCTTAATTTTATTAAATTTCTTTGACAGTAAGTTACCTGTAGACAATGATCCACTCAATCTGAGGTCTGTCATTATTTGATCAGTTGGACGAGAACGCCGTAAAACAAGTTTTCGATCGGATTTTGGCAAACTACGTCCGCTGGTGCAACTTTTTGAACAAGAAGCCTCAGACCCTACTGTGAGTTTCCTCTTCTGTTTCTCTGAAATCACGATTCTCTATTTTGTGCAAGATGTTTACACCTAAACTCATGCTACTTTCAATCGTGTTGTGCTTGTTAGATCGTAGCATAGGTCAGCTACTACGGAAGCACCTTGTGTCTTATATTTCCTGCATGAGTATTTGAACGCATCACGTTTTTGTGATGAGGACACTTATGGCCTTAATCTCAATCACTTGAATTTTAGAAGTGTGTGAAAGCCTCATTTGAGGATTAAAAATTTGTTGAGATTATTCATGTTGGAAATGCAGAGCGATGAATTCTGAAAAGAGACTCTGCTTGGCTGCTCTTTATCTCTTGATTTGGGGTGAAGCAGCAAATGTTCGCTTTCTCCCTGAATGCCTGTGTTACATATTTCATCACGTAAGTTGTATACTTTTGCCTTCTAGTTCAGCTGAAGTCTTTTTTGACACTCTGAACCAAGAGCTTGTGTGGTAATTTTGATTTGTGTCAAGTAGCTGCTGGAGCTTTGTAGATCAACTTTTGCCTATCAATTATAGGCACTAGCAGAGGAACTGAAAATGATGATTATTTGAACTCCATTTTTCACATAGTTTATTCTGTATGGTCATGCTTTACCCTCGAATAACTAATGAAGTGTGCACTAGTGTTTCATCTGCTGCATATTCGCTTGTGCTGATTGCTTGCCTTATAATGATGCAGAAGTTCTGTTGATATTATATTTTTGTGATTTTCATCTGGTTGTGGCACAATCCTGTAGATGGCGGATGAATGTTTTGAGCTGCTGGATCAGAACAGTGTCGAGAGAGCGACCAAAACTATCAAAGTGGATGAAGAGAATACCGATTATTTATTCTTGGATCAGATCATTACGCCGATTTACAATGTTGTGGCTGCGGTAAGTTACTTAGCATGTTGTGTCACAAAGTTTTGGAAGTTTGCCTCATTGCGCTCGGTTAAGTCAGTTGATGTAGTTCCAGAGTGTCATAGTATATAGCTGTCTTTTGTTACTTCCATCTTGCATTTTCAGACATGAAGCGATCCCGCAGGAGGCTAAAAATAGTGAGCATGGGAAAGCGCCACATGGGAGCTGGCGAAATTATGATGATTTTAATGAGTATTTCTGGTAAACTAAGCCGTTCTCTCTGCTCTAAGGAACAATATGGTTTTAATCTCTAGTTTCACTTCTGTGCCAAGAGAAGTGTGCTTTTAATACTTTGACGGATGCAGATGGCCTGATCTTTTTAAGTGTTCGTTATACAGTATATGATTTTCGTGAGTGCAGGCAGTCATCTTGCTTTGATCTTCACTGGCCATGGCGTTTAGAGTCAGGTTTCTTCACGAAGCCAAAGAAGAAAGGTGATGGAAAGGTTAGTAACAATGCTGTATCTAAAAGGCCATCTTTTAATTTGAGCGTGTATCATGTTTTTGTGTTGCACGGTATTAAAAAAAATTCACCCTTGCACGGTTGCACAATTAGTCTGTGAACGTTGATCAACTTAAGTAAACAAATGTTGAGGAGCAATTTCTGAAGATCAGTCTTATTTTTGTTGATGATTTGTTTTCAGCCATCTTCACGAGAAGATACACTGTCATTATTAGAAGCCAACAACTCCAGGAGGGAGCGTAGAGTTGGAAAGATAAATTTTGTGGAGCACCGCTCTAGTCTCCATTTATACCATAGCTTTCACCGGCTTTGGGTTTTCTTGGCTTGCATGCTTCAGGTAGATCTCTTATCTGGACGAGAATATTCGTAGTGATGTGTCCCATCCCTCAATTGTTGTTTGGTTTTCTCGGGACCGGGCTTTTAGTGTGACACCTTCAGTGCACCTGTCTTTCTCGTGTAGTTAATGAAACAACATTCTCTGATGTTCATTATCACGAGTTTTGTCTTAGTTGATTCTTTTGCACTTAGTTGCTAATCTCCCATTTCCTATCTGGATTTTTAGGTGTTGGCAGTATGGGCATTTTGCAGCGAAAATGGACGTTTAAATCTACGTCTTCGAACCGTCAAATTCATGTTGAGTGTTGGACCCACATTTGCGATTATGAAGCTTTTAAAATGTGAGTTTTTCTCATATCAAATGTTTCTGTGTTGAGATGAGACGCGGGAGCATATTGTGTACTTTTTCTTTCGTTTATTCTATAAAGTAGTAAGATTGCCGGTTAAAATGTATTTGGAGCGTCTGCCTGGAAGTCAATAAGTCACGATTCTTTTAGGGTTGTAATCGAAGATTAATATTTTTACATCCTCGTATGATGTTTCGTCATTGGTTTTGTCAGATGTCCTGGTTACCTGTTCAAGTTTTAGCTTTTGAATACCGCACGGTTTATTCCGTTTCATGATTTGATTCCTCGATTGGAACTTTTCTGATCCAAGTTATTGTTTAATGTTCAGCAATTTTGGATTTTGCATTCATGTGGGGAGCTATAAGGAATACTCGCAAGCCGATTGTCTTACGTATGTTTGTACGATTGGTCTGGTTAGCAGGCCTATCCGGTGGTATTGTGTACCTCTATGTGTAAGCATCTTGATACTTTTTTGTTATAATATATTTACTTTTATTGTGCTCATTGTGGAATTATGCATGTGATTCAAAATTGGCGTATGATTATCAAACCCCCAGCGTGTAGTGTGAATGCAGATAGTAGGTAGGGTGGCACCGATATCAAGAGATCAAGAACCTCTTTGCGGACCACGATACTGATGTGTTCATCAATCGCAGGAAAACTCTACAAGAGGAAGCTAGAAATACCCCTTCCACTCCTTGGTTTCGACTTTACTGTGTAGTACTGGGAAGTTATGCTGGAGCTCAAGTTTTGTTCACGTTTGTCTTGCGGCTGCCATTTTTACGAAAGCAAGTTGACCGTTGCTCAAATGTCAGATTGTGTCAATTCCTGACGTGGATGAAAGAGGTACATATATCGGTGTTATGCTTAGAAGCCAGTTATATTATTATCTTCTGAAATGGTTACTTTATGCTTTCTTTATTGAAGTCTTCATGACTGGCTGTTGTCGAAGCTGCATGCATATGCAAATAAACTGGCGTAGAGTAGGGTACAAATGTTGGCTTCGTTGGTACCACATTTATGAGATTGTATGCACACTCCTGATGTCGCCGTTGATGGCTAGTGCTAGCTTGCAACTGCAAGGATGCCCGAGAGTCTATAACGTCATCAGTTTGACATGCCCGAGAGTCTTATTATCTGATGATTGTGTAATATGTGTAAAGCATATATGTTAACGGCTCTCAAGTCTTCGGGTGTTTTGCGGATGTGGAGTTCATGACGTTTTTGATTAGTCATTGGGCCTGTCTGTTTCCAGGAACGATATTATGTTGGGCGCAGCATGTATGAGAGAACAAAAGATTATGTTAAGTAAGCGTGCCTGCTCAAATACGACCTATTTTTGATTAATGTCAGTTGCCATTTCACAATGTGCTTATGAAAGCCAAGCAATTTCTGAATTTGACATATTTGCAAACTATAGTAAGTACGATGTTTTAATGGAGAATAATGGTGGATTTTTTTGTGAACTGGGCTAGGTACTCACTCTTCTGGGGTGTTGTCCTAGCTTGCAAGTTTGCCTTCACCATGCATTTTCAGGTTGGTACCATTTCACATTTTACAGCTCTGTCTGTCTGCTAAAACCATCGCGTGTGATATATATATATATATTTTTCATAATTAACCTGGATATATCTTCATGTCTTTATTCATGATGAATTGTATGGTTCGTAATCAATTCATACCTCTAAATCTGATTTTTTTAAGAATCCATTTGCTGCAGCTTATGCCCATGGTGGAACCCACAAGACTCATTATTGGATTTGACAATATTACGTACAGGTGGCATAGCTTTGTCTCACAGGGTACGTGTGTTTCCTTGAGTCTAAATTCTATTACAATTTCTCCTTCCTTTTAAGTTGCTTGACATGTTTTTAAGTCCAGGTTCACTAAGTGAGTTGAGTTAACTTTTTAACCGTCATGACCTTGCAGGCAACAATAATGTCTTTACACTCGTGTCACTTTGGGCGCCAGTTGTCATGGTACGTCATACTTCATTTGCGCCATCATAGGACAGCCAGATACTTTTTGTGCTGTTTCTTGTTAGCAGCATTTGAAACTGTCCTTCTGTGGGTGTGTTAATGTGTACATCTCTATGCCAATTCATGAAACCTGGTGTCGTCACAGAAAATTGTTGTATGTATTATTTAGAGTTTTGCCTCTCAGTTAATGATTTCGAGGGCGTATGCTACAATGATTTGACATCATATTTAGCCAGTGTCACGGAATCTTACCTTGATCTGTGCTATTTATTGTCTTCACATTGGAGGGTGTCTGGTATTAAAATGCTTAAGATGATGATTATGTTCAGATTGCCTTGTGCTTATTGCTTTTGGCATTTCCAGATATATGTCTTGGATGTGCAAGTGTGGTACACTGTAGCATCGGCATTGCTAGGAGGTTTGGGAGGTGCAAGAGACAAACTCGGCGAGGTGAGTCTTTTATGCGAGTCACGACTTATTGTTATGATTCCTGTACATGTATGTAATGGGCATAGTGGTTGGAGAAGGACTGAGTGGAAACAAGTATTCAAAAATCAGAAGCTATTACTTTCAGACGCTCCAAATTTATAACCATGTTATTTGATGACCTTGCAAATGAACTGAGTTTCTCCTTGGTCCCTTTGATGATTGAGACTGTAAGTTTGACTTCTTATGTTTTCCAATTAGCCTGAGGCTCTTATCCCTCCACATGTAGCTTAGGAAGTCCTGTCATTTACGGGCTGCTGTATTATGTTGTGTCGCTTTGTGTTTCTTTTTTGTCTACCCAATGCTTAACCTTCGTTGTATAACCTTCGTTGCATTACAATGAAGTCAGTTTGACCCTTATCCTCTCGCTTTTGGCTTGCCAGATTCGATCATTGGAGATGCTGAGGAAGCGATTCCTTGATTGCCCTGAAGCATTTGCGAAACAAATGGAAACTAATAGGTGGGTTCTCAATCTTCCTTACAGCATATTTATAACTGAAATGCATACCATGTGCTTAGTTCATCGTTATCAAAACCGACTGTAATGACCTGCTCAGTAAACCCGCGATTTGCATCAATTCATTTACTTGTAGTTGATTACCTGGTTGTGATTCATGTGCACGTTAATTTATAATTAGTGACTTTGTTTCAGTCCTTAGTAAAAGTTCGATGTCTTGGTCAGAATTAGCATTAATGAATACCAGAACTTTTTATGTCATGTTTAAGTAAGCTCTGTGATATGAGCCGCTCCCAAGCTCTTGGACTCTTGTGTACACAGATCAAGTTTAACATCTGCTCGAGAAGACCTAGCAGCTGATGAGAAAAAGGTAATTTTCTTTTCGTATGCTACCTTGCATCTAATCAGAGTGAGTAGCTGTTGTGCAAACTTTCACCATCCATGCGTAGTTTGACCGTTTGAAGTAAATAATTGCTCTAGCATGGCAGACTTTTTTCATCTCAGAATCACTGGAAGATATATTTTTCGGAGTATTTATCTTTAACTGCGGTCTATTTTTGTCAGAATTGAAGCAAGCTTTGTTAATGGTCTTGCCAATAATTCGGGTACTAAATAGTTAATACTGGGCAAGACATGTGATGCTATCTCAAACTCTATAATTCAGCCGTGATTTTAGAAGATACAATTGTTGCAGTTTTCGATATTCAAATGATGAACCTAATGGTACCAAATAGTGGGGTGTCCATGGAGTACACTTAGTGTCTCCCTTACGTGTGTTGGGCTTCTTGGGCGATGTCTAATCCAATGTATCTCAACCTTGAATGTCTCTTAATCTGATCAATATTTCAGGCTATTCAGAACAAAGATGATGCCAGAAGGTTCCTTCCTATATGGAATGCTGTCATCAATTGTCTTCGAGAGGAAGATCTATTGGACAACAGGTACTTTGAATATGTACATTTCTCATGTGCCGTCAACTATTCGTAATCAAGTTTTGTTACAATGAACAGATAAAATGTGTTCGTGCACTTAATCCTAGTACAATTAAAACATAATAAGGGGTGTTCTCTTTGTTTACTGTAACCTTTGGTGTTTGTATAGTTGTGAAGGATTTCATTGATACTACAAATAGTAATCTCTTTACTGTTTTGATCGATTTCCTCCGTTTCTTTTACAGGGAACGCGACATGCTGGAAATGCCACCAAATAGTGACACTTATCCTAATGGTAAACAGGACACTGCGATCTGCTGGCCGCTTTTTCTTCTCGCTAATAAGGTATCAAAACCGCGACTTGTTTACAGTTTGTTTGAGTACTTTGTTGCCTCACGCATTTCATTCTAATGTTCCGTGTTTTCCTGGTTTTTAATTGTAGACAAATACAAGCTGTGAGAAGTCTTACATAGCTTCTTCGTATAGCTTGGTCATGTTCTCTGCTCAATCTGCGATCATGTTCTTGCAACAGTGTCTATATCGGTCTGCTTGATCCAATTGCATAATTATCAAGAGGTTCGATGTTGATTTATGCATATCGGAAGTTTGACATCCATGTACTTGTTTTGAAACAGGTGCATATTGCAGTTGATCTTGCAGCAGAGAATAAGCATGACGACCAACAAGATATCTGGGAGAAGGTGACAGTTGATGAATATATGAAATTTGCTATTCAGGAGAGCTTTCAGACAATAGAACAGCTGTTGCTGTCTATGTTCGCAAATAATATTAATGCACAACGATGGTAAGCTTCTATAACAGGGCATCCATTTTAAAGAGCTTTACTGATATACTGTATAGTACAGGGCAACGCTCAAATTAAATTTTTTGATCGTAAGTATCACCATTACTTACCCTCACGGAAAACACATGTTTGGTTGCTAAGATTCTGATCAGATAAGCTCTGTCTCTCTATCTGTTGTCCTTCTCCGAATGTTTATGTTTACATGTAAATGTGATCAATTTTTGGCTCACACTTGAATTCAACTTAAGCTGGAACTACAAATTTATTCTCTATGCCCACTTAATTTTATTTGTGGCAATTCATTACCAGAACGTATCAGGAGAGAGCAAGTCCTGATCTGTAACTCATGTGGTTGATTCAGGATTGTTGATATTTTTGGAGATGTTAGAGGCAGAGTTGCGGACATGGCGTTTGTGGGTCTCTACAAGTTGCACAAGCTACGGGAAGTGGTGGATATTATCAGAGATTTGACTTATTATTTGGTATGTGATACTCATGGTGGCTATGTTTAAAGTTTTCCCACTATCCACTGGCATGTAACTTTTCAGAAGTTATTAGGTGTTAATTGAGCAAGCCAGAAAGAGACATGCTGCGAGATATAAGGACTTTTTCTTCTTTTTACTTGGATTTTAGTGTAGATAAGCTGACTTTGTTTTGCGTTTGATTGATATGTTCATTTCTTAACCAATATTCGTCTAATTGTAATTGATTGTAGGGTCAAGAAGAAAACCCAGCTGTTCTGAAGAAGGCGATAACGGAGTTGAACAGGGTTTCCAAAGTTGTGATGAATGACCTGCTGGGTCGTGAATCCAGGTAGAAGCACTTATTAAATCAACGTATCCCTTGATCTCAGAAGTTTTATTCTTTAGATATTTTTTCTACTCTTTTCAGTAATTCTGCTGTCACTCATGTCAATGGTGCAGGGAATCAGAGAATCCGTTTTTTCTGATCATTTTCTGTTCTATGGTTTCAGTGATAGACTCCGCAACTGGGCACTTTACCAGAAGTTTATCCAAGAGGAGCGACTTTTCAGTGATTTGCTTTGGCCTAACGAAGGATGGGTATAGTGCTTTTCCTTTTGTTCTGAGGTTTTTCAACCTATTGTATCTTTTAAGTATGCCTTTTCAATATGATAAAGAAATGTAGACCGCTCTTATGTCTTAGAAAGATAGAATTCACAAATTTTATGCTGGTCAATCAATTTGGAATGTTGAAAATATTGAATGTCTGGAATCGGAACAATGTGTAATCTTCAGTTATTATGAACCGCAGCAAAAACGAGCGACTCGACTTCACAATATTTTGAAAGTCCATAAATTCAAGGACGAAGCGGATGGGAAACAAAAGACCTATAATACAGAATCCATTCCTAAAAATTTGGAGGCTAGACGCCGCTTGGAGTTTTTCACTAACTCTTTGTTCATGCACATGCCTAAAGCTCGGCCTGTCTCTGAAATGTTCTCTTTCTGGTATGTAAGTGCTGCTGCATTAAATATATATATATATATATATATATATATATATATATACGTTTCGTTTAAAAGTTTTATCTAAATCCGATCAGATCGTAGTTATTGATGCAGGCGCACTAAGTATGTATTTTGAGGTGATGCTTGCAGCGTGTTCACACCTTACTATTCCGAAGACGTAATGTACGACCTCAAAAAGAAGGGCGCTAAGAAGGACAAGTCGAAGAAGGATGATATCAAAGAGCTTGACAGAGAGAATGAGGATGGCATTACTATATTGTTTTACCTTCGAAAGATTTACCCTGGTAATACTCTTTTCCGGTTTTTCTCTTTCATTAACTTCAATTTCTAAGATGGTTTTAAGATAATTTTCACTTGCTCTGGTGTCATTGGTGCACATATTGTCGTTACGTTTTATTTAATTTAATTTAATTTACTTTTTCATATTATGTTTTATTTATTATGGGACATTGATCTCCTTTGAAATCTTAGATTCTTGAATTTTCCATGCTGTATGTACTCATGACAGGCCAGCTGCATTATTCTTATCTGGAAACATTTCATTTTATATAGAGAATAGCCGAATTTCTGTATCATTCTTGTCTTGTGGTGTTGAGATACATTGGATGCCACAGATTGCAAATAGAAGGTCCTGCAGGTTGTTTTGACTTGTATTCACAAGATGTACTCTATAATTTGCTTTCATTACTTTTGTGTTTGACATCAGCTTCTCTATGTTGTTGGCTGTGGTTTTGTTGTGATGTTGATTGTATACTTTCAATTGCTTTTGGGCAGACGAATTCAAAAATCTCCTTGAAAGGCTAAAAGTAACTGAAAAGGAGTTCGAGCGACAGGTCTGGAATCCGACATACATGAAGGAAGAGACCAAACTTGAATTGCGACTTTGGGCTTCATATCGTGGCCAAACATTAGCTAGAACAGGTATTAAATACCTTCAATATGAGATTTCTTGTTATTGCCAAGTATTTACAGCTTGTAAAGAAATGTAACAACACTTTTTGTAATGTGCTTTTTGAACCGGCAGCGTGCTTTGACTATGCACTCTTCCATTGATGATTTTGTCTACCATTTTGAGACTGCTACTGATTACTGGATTTTGTTTCATGTACATTGTTCATTAGATTGTGGTATCTGCATAGGTCCATTCCTCATAGTTTAGAGCTGACTCGTCCACTTTGAGGGTTGGTGGGGTGTTATGTAGTTAGAGGCATGATGTACTACAAAAAGGCTTTAGAACTACAATCAGCGCAAGACAAGGGCTGCGCTTCAGGTTAAGTTCTTTGCTTTGAACTATATTGCGTGTATCTTAGGGTTTAGTGCCAATTCTACCGACAAATTGTACGTGATCAACCCTCCTATTCCGCAATGCTTTCCTTCTTTACATGGCAAAAATTATGATGCCAAACAAGTTAAACGGTTGCTCTCCATCAGAAACTAGGAAGAATATTTTACTGAGATGAAGATTGCACCGCTTAGTTGACTCCATAAGTCTTATGCGGTGGACGTGCCAACACTTCTTAATTATTCATATCTTTCACAACATCACTCACATCTCACTTTCTACAAATCCAGTTGGCTTCAGTTTAGGTACTTATAACCTGATCATTCTGAGTGAACAGATCTTGAAAGTGGAGGGCCCTCTTCATCGTTTCGACGTGGTTCACTGCAGCGATCTCCTCAAGCCCAAGCAGAGCTTAAATTCGTATACCTAGTTTCTTGTCAGATATATGGTGATCAGAAGAAGACAGGGGAGCGTCAAGCAGCGGACATACTCTATCTAATGCAACAGTAAGTATCAAACTAGACTATGTAAGACATCGTTTTATTTACTCACTTTAAAGAATAACTAATGTAAATTGAGTCTCTGCATCAACACTTTGATTCAAATTTCATTAAAAACTTGAAGAATTCACTAACGTTATTAGTGTTTGTGTGAATTTCCAACCTCATCATTAAGAGGAATGGGTGAGTCCTTGCAAGGTTCTTCATTCTGGTCTTGATGGATATCCTACAGTCTATTGTATTCGGACTTTGACTTCCTGTGGTCTTGCCAACAGAAATGAATCCTTGCGAGTTGCATACGTGGATGAAGTCACTGTAGAGTCGGGTATAAAAGGAACCACGCACTATTCAAAGCTGGTGAAAGTTGACAAGATGGATAAAGGAAAAGACCAGGTCATCTTCATTTTGTTTTTTTTGATCTCAGATCCGCCTTTGGCTTTAGTATTGCATGACTGATTTTGTGATGTTAAATTGAAGCACATCCATACCGTTACATGCATTTACATGGCTCAGAAAGTGGCTCTTACATTCAGCCAGTATTTAATCTGAGATCCTAATGTTCGGAATCTTTAATGATGAGGTATACATAACCTGAAGTGTTTCTCAAAGTATGAATAATCTGGGTCGCAGATTATATACTCAGTCAAGCTTCCTGGGCCATTTAAACTTGGAGAAGGAAAACCAGAAAATCAAAATCATGCCATCATATTTAGTCGTGGGGATGCAGTTCAAACCATTGATATGAACCAGGTTTTATGCACTTCTTTTCTTTTTTCCTCATTTCTCTCCTCCGGATTGTTCTAGATGCGTCCTTTTTTAACTGATGTTAAGGGCTGTACAATGAATTTTCTTGATTACACCTCTCAGTAGAATTTTCCAGTATGCAGATAATCTGCCAAATCTACTCAGTGATACAGTAGAATAAAGTCGAACGGTATGTTGTCCGTATATCTCCAGTGTAGGGTGCATTGGAGGTTGACCATAACATCAAAAGTTCTCATTTCGAGGATGTTGAATATGCAAACTCAACTCCTTCCATTTTAGACAAGGACCTGTAGCATCACTCTTTTGCTGCTATTATTATAAAATCTTTTCACGTCATTTTCCTCTGCTTTCTTTACTTTGCGAAAGTCCGCTTTATCATGCTGATGAGTTCGTTCATCATGGTTTGTAGGATAACTACCTTGAAGAGGCTTTCAAGGTGCGGAACTTGCTAGAGGAGTTCGATCAGATTCACGGACGAAATCGTCCCACCATCCTTGGTGTTCGTGAGCATGTCTTCACAGGAAGGTATGTGCTGGATCGATGTCAAGGTATCCGACCAAATTTTATGGGTAGGATATGCTGGCATTAGTCAAATTTGTCTGGTCTGTAAGCTAGTAATTATCAGTATTGTACATTCAAATGGTTGCAAACGTGGTAGATTCTACAGAGATGTTACAGATTCTCTTTCCTCAATGTACACTGATGAGATGCACACTCTATTTATGTTGCTGCAGTGTTTCTTCGCTGGCGTGGTTCATGTCCATGCAAGAAAGCAGTTTTGTGACACTTGGTCAGCGCGTCCTGGCTCGACCTCTGAAGTAAGTTTTTCTTTATCTTGTTTCACTGTAATCATATAATTAAGCAGTTGAATACATGAAGTACTGAGGTTTATCTGTACATTTCCAATTTCTGACACATTGGGAATCTTTTCAATATCCTAAGCCGCTAATTTCTGTATGCTCTGAGCTTACGATCGATATCAAAATGTAGGGTGAGGATGCACTATGGCCATCCAGATATCTTCGACAGAGTATTTCATTTCACTACTGGTGGTGTAAGTAAAGCATCAGCTGGCATCAACCTCAGCGAGGACATCTTCGCAGGTTTTATCTTTTGCTCTTAGTAAACCTTACACAGTCTGCTTATGTCCCGTACTTTTGTTTTCCTTTGATTGATGTTTTGCTTGATGTTTGTCTTGTTCGCTGCATTTTTGTTCAAGTTTTGTTTTAATTGGATCTGCAAGTTTCGAGTGTCCAACTGATTTATTGTAGCTGGTTTGGATGATGTTACTAAACCAAACTTTATGTCAAATTATTAGGATTCAACACTACTCTTAGGCAAGGCAACGTCACTCATCATGAATATATTCAGGTGTGCCTTCTTACCGTAGTAACTTCGAAGCAGTGTCGGTTTACTTCAAATTAGGGTGCTATGCATTAACAGACTCCCAATGGTGTTACCCCGTCCGAAAACGTTGGTGTTCTGATGCATGTTCATACGAGTCCTAATAAAAGAGCATCATTTGGTTGGAGTTATAGGATGTTAAAATACCTGAATCCAGCTGTGTAGATTCAGTGACATTGTTTAGATATAGCTGCGTTTTCGGATGTGCGATTCATTTTATGAAATATTTGTAGGATAAACATAATACAGTGTACCAATTAGGTCTTATTTGGTGGTATCGTTTGCCAGGTTGGGAAGGGACGAGATGTTGGCCTGAACCAAATAGCTACCTTTGAGGCCAAAGTGGCTAGCGGAAACGGAGAGCAGGTTCTTGCTCGAGATGTTTATAGGCTGGGCCAGCTTCTCGATTTCCCTCGCATGCTCTCATTCTTCTTCACATCCGTTGGCTTCTATGTCACCACCATGGTATACTTCATTTACACCATGTTTATCAATCTTTTCGTAACATGCCCGTAACTTGTCATATAGATCACATGATGTTGCGCATGTGGAAGTTTTGGGTACATCTATACTGAAGCTTTGAAATTTTTATTTCTTACGTGCTTATTGTTTGTGGCGCAGATGACAGTTTTGACTCTTTATGCTTTTCTTTACGGGAAAGCTTACTTGGTGAGTCATTTCGTTATCTTTGGAGGCGAGTTTTTCGTTTTTTAACGGTCTTGGTTTATTTTTGGTTATGTTATTCTTAGTTTATAACCTTGTGGAACTTTCTGTTGTCTCTTATGTCCTCTTAATAAAGCAGATGCAATATGCAATATGCTGATTTGTTTGAATGTTCTGTCTTTGATAGGCACTATCAGGTGTAGATGCATCTTTGAAAGCCAATAACGACATTCTTGGGAATAGTGCGCTGCAATCAGTTCTGGCTTCTCAATTTTTATTTCAAATCGGGATGTTTACTGCAGTTCCTATGATAGTGAATCTAGTTTTGGAGCAAGGGCTTCTAAAGGTGGGTCTGAGGTGTTCAAATTGTTTGGCTTTCCACAATCAGTAATAACAACTCTGCGTATCTTTCAATTAGTACCTCACGAATTTCTGTACGAAGCGCTAGTTGCTTCAGTTGACTAGGCTCATCATGTTGTTTTGAGAAAACAGAGCATGAGTGTGATTGAACGCTGGTTACATTAAGAGTAAATACTGACCTTGTATAGTTATCTACAGGCTATCATGAGCTTCTGCACTATGCAGCTACAACTGGCTTCAGTTTTTTTCACGTTCTCTTTGGGCACTCGTACTCATTATTTTGGGCGTATCGTACTTCATGGTGGTGCAAAGGTATCAGCTTCACTTTATTAATATTTCTGGTCGTGCTTAAAATTGCCATATTTATCATGTAGCTTTACAATTTGATGATATAATATTTGAGAATGATGGTTGATATGCAGTATCGTTCCACTGGACGTGGTTTCGTTGTGAGACATATCAACTTTGCCGAAAATTATCGCTTGTTCTCTCGCAGTCACTTTACCAAAGCGTGAGTGGCTTAGAACCTGAACTTGCTGGTTACTTATTCTACTTAAAGTATTCAGTGTTTTTGTAACAGCCAATTTGACTTGCAGTTCTTTTGTAGAAGTTGCTTCGTACTTTATTTTCCATCATAGATGAGCTCATGTCTTAGTTGCAGTATTCAGCATTATTTTATTTTTTGTAGTTTAAGTCCGTGAAGAAACTCCAGCTTGCGTGATTATATTGTACCAGTTTAACGAGTTGGTATTACTTTGTTGTCTTATATTACAGAATACATTCACGATTGAAAGACTTTATTCTGCAGTGGTAGATTCATATAATCTTTGTTTCATTTGCAGGTTTGAGATCGTCATGTTGTTGGTTGTCTATTTAGCGTATGGAGCTCAGAATCGGACATCAGCCACATACATTCTGCTCACTTTCAGTTCCTGGTTCCTAGCTCTTTCATGGATTTACGCGCCGTATGTTTTCAATCCATCAGGTTTCGAGTGGCAAAAGTAAGCATTGCAACGTAGATTGTCTTTTGTTGAACAAGAATTGATTTCTTCTACAATAGCTTGTTTTTGAACGAAAGGATATTTATAAAAGATTTCATGCGTAAAATCTTAGTTCTGCAGAGGATGTCTCATTATCACTATATTCTAATCTACGACACACTGAAAACTGACACAGAACCGTGCAAGATTTTGAGGACTGGACGAACTGGATATTGTACAAAGGAGGTGTTGGTGTCACGAGTGACAGCAGTTGGGAAGCTTGGTGGGCTGAAGAGCAGGTGAAAAGTTGCTCACAAGCAAATTCCGTAGTTTTTAGTCAATAAGCTTACACAGCCTAGATGGTGTTGACCATTTGGTCGGTACATTTTCATTATGGTGATTTTGAATTTGATAGCAGAGCACTGGTGAAGTGTATATTTGCAGTTGATTAGAATAACTGAATACAATGTGTGATTGATTATCCAGGCCCATCTTCGCACAGCAGGCGGCAAATTTTGGGAATTCATTTTATGTCTACGATTTTTCTTTTTCCAGTATGGTGTCTCTTATCAACTCGACGTGATCCAAGGAAGCACCAGCATTATGGTATGTGCTTCTAGAGAGTACATGCTTTTTTTTCGACTTGATAATTTAGATTTGCGAGACTTCTTTTGACCCCTAATGCTTTATACGAATAAACTCAATGGATGTTCGGCAGATCGAGGCTTGCCAGATATTGCCGACAACTTGATTAAATTTATTTTTACGAATCTGAACGTCCTTTTCTATGACATTCCTCGTATTACAGGTGTATGTTTACTCATGGATATTGCTGTTTGTGTGCGTGCTGATTTTCAAGGTACTTTCCTGTCTTTTATTCTAATCAGGGTGAAGATGGGACGTCAAATGTTTTTTTTTTTTCTTTTTTGTGTTTGAAAATAGAGATCAAAGTATTCCGCAGCAATCAACGAAATTGCTTAAAATTTCGATCATGCCAAACCACATCTATTTTCTCTGATTTTGTTAAGACACTGGCATGCGGTTTTAAGTGAAAATTTACAGCTCGTCTTTTGGGATGTAGGTGTTCACCATCAGTCAGAAAGCTTCCTCTAAGAGAGCTACCCTTCACCTTGCCGTGCGGCTGTTTCAAGCTGCACTCTTTATGGGCTTGATTGCGGGGGGGATTTTGGCCATCATTTTCTCTCCTCTATCCTTCACTGATGTATTTGCTTTGGCACTTGGGATTGTTCCCACTGGTTGGGGCCTTATCTCTGTAAGTTTCTTCACTTATTCATGACTTGGCTTCTGTACTTAGCACTCGCGGTTGACTGTCTTAATAATTCATGACCCTTAAAAGAATTTTTGTCAGTTCTTTGATTTACTCTCTTTGGCGTGTGCAGATTGCCATCTTATTTCAACCTCTGGTGCAGTACATTGGAGTTTGGGATTCCGTGCGAGAGATTGCCCGTATATATGATGCATTCATGGGCATAATAATCTTCATTCCCATTGCCCTGTTGTCTTGGTTCCCCTTCTTCTCCACTTTCCAGACGCGGCTTGTCTTCAACCAAGCATTCAGTCGAGGCCTTGAGATTTCTCTTATTTTGGCTGGTAACCGTGCCAACACTAGTACTTAGATGTGCCATTTACTAAGTAGGTAGTCATTCTTCCGTTAGCCTAGATAATATGCAGTGCGAGGTCTCAGGTGGCAGTCCTTTAGGTCTAAGATTCGTCTCAAGCAAACTGCCTCCAGATGACAGTTTTTCTTCTGTTCTGTTTCCGCAGCTGTATTAATGACTGCACTTTCTCAAATTTACATTGCAATTAGTGGAATAGGTTTTGCTTCTGCGGGGATACTGCTATAGTTTGCTTGCATCATATCTGGAGAAGAAAGATTCTACAGTGGATGAAAGTCTCCAGATGATGCAATTAAGCAAATGTTTTTACAACTTTAAATTTATGTATAATTTATTTTAAAAAATTTGCAATTTAAAAAGATGATGATTACAGATGTTTTTGAGTTTGTTTTTAAAACTTGAAGAGTTGTTTTCAAGGTCGAGTTTATTTGACATTTTTCATACAATCAGTTTTCAAACCTTGCATTTTTTTTACTTTATGAAATCTTTAGATGTGGCATTTGTTTATACTTCTAGTATATTTACTCAAAGAAATAAAACATACTTCAAAATAATATTTATAAATATTGCAATTAAAGTGAGAGTAATATGTAAGAAACAATTGGACAGAATAATTTTTTCTTATAACCAAACAAAGTTGATTTTTTAATTTGTTTTATTGTTTTACTACTTTGGGAGACAATTCATGGTTACTTTTGGATTTAGAATTGAAAAAAACTTTACTAAGTAAGAAAAAAGATGTCAATGGGGCTAAAGCTAATAGAAAAAAAATTATTATATATATTTTTAGAATTTTTTTCTAATTCTATTTTTTAATACTTCTAAAAAAAAAAAAAGTTGATATGGCCATAGGAGAAGAATTTAATTGAAGTCATCAATTTGATCATGAAGAATACTAAATTAGCCAAGGACAAATACAAAAATATCCATGTTATTTTTGAAGTTCTTGTACCAATTTAAAAAAATATTCTTACTTGAACCAAAACCTCAAATAATTATTTAAAATTTCTATTACCTTTGTTATGATTTGACTACTTAGATTGAAATTTCAAGATTTTTATTTATTAGAGTTACACCAATATATATATAAATATATAAATATATATATAAATATATAAATATATATATATATATATATAAACTTCTAAAATAAGCTTAAAGTAGATTTATGCAAGTAGAATTTATAAGATTAATATTTTCAAAAGTATATCATTGTATCAAATTTAAGACAAATATATATATTTTTAATCAACCTTGGATTTTTCCACTTCTACACCAAATCCACTATTAAAGACAGCATTTTAAAATAATAACTACAATTTGGATTTTATTTTTTATTTATTTATTTATTTTTTTAAGTATTTGTACATAAAAATAAATTTTTATCTAAAGTAACAATTTCTTCATATACTTTCTCTACTTAAGACTTGTAATAATATTTTGGTGTACATATTTTGTATTAAATTTTGAATATTTCAAAGACAACTATTTTATTACATCACCAGGGGCTGAGGATCACTTACGTACTCTTTCCACGTCCGCAAGCAATACGGTTGGCACGCTTCTTCTGTATCGAAATAATCTCCGAGTCTCGTTCAATGAAAAAAGAATCACCTTCCTCTTCCTTGAACTTGGATTTTAATACCTGCCTGTTTAAGAGACCAACAATTGTATCCGATTTCTACGTGTTGTTGCTTCAGCAGCCAGGTCCACTTCGCTTCCATCCTGCCCCTCCGTTCAATCTTTACTTTAAGCGACGAGAACCCCGTTGCTCAGAACGCTGTACCTCCCCACCTCCTAACTCAGAAAACGAATTACCTAGTCATCAACTAGCATGAATCACTCCTTGCTCATCACTTCCGTCCCATCTCGATATGTACAGACATCATTCCCCATGCTGGAGGATCCACTACACGGCTCACCGAAACTTTCTGGACAGGCGTTACGCCAGTCAATGGCGAATGTATGGCATTCTGGACCTCTTCCTCCTAAATCTCACGAAAAGACATCTGTTGAGGTACCATCTGTTGACGGTGCAGCCCATGGTCCCAATCCTGCAGACTCTGTACCTGCTCTGAACGCAGGCTGACCAACCGATTCCCTGCAACCTGCTATTCGGCCCTCATATCCGCATCCTTCTCTTCTTGGATCTCCGCAAGCGACTTCACTTCTGGAGACGCCGCAAATTTCCATCCGGGCTGAGTAAACGGCGCCGCTGAACCTACCTTCCCTTAACCCTCCATCGTCTGCACATTCGCTCTTGAATCCTTCGACTGCAGGGTTGAAAAATTCCAATTTCCCACGAGGTGGGATGTCTCAGGTGGTGTACTAGCAACGGATGATCGTGTAGTTTCTGCTCCACTAAAAGTGTCTGCCGTGGAGACATGCTCCGGCGTCAGCGTCCCGCTGCGACCACCGCCCCGAAATTGTTGCTCAGCGCCAGCACAATCATGACTCTCTTGACGCCATAACTGTAGGGACGGAGGAAACAAACTTCTTTCGTGCACTGTCTCCTGTTTCTGAGAAGAATCGTTGTTAGTGATGGGCCATCTCAGCCCAGGCAAGAAGGCGCTATTCTCTTGAACATCCATCTGACTATCAGTTCTCGTCTCCCCGCTCGTCGGGCTACCCTCCATTTCCTCCAACCCAGCATTAGCCAGCACCTGAGGTGCAGCCGCTGCCTCCACTAGCAGCTGATTCTCTTGGACTCGTCGTAAGTCGAAAGCATCCCGCTGGAAACTTTCGAGATCGAAAAATTTCGCTGAAGGATCATGAAAACTTGGTTCTGACGCTCCCCTCGAGTCCTCTGCTGCTGTTCCTGAATTTGAGCTACCAGCTCGCTTTCTGTCTGACCCATGCAAGACACAGCAGACTCGCTGCGTTCTCTGTATAACATATTTGGATCGAACATGTTCAAATGCACCCGAGGTTCCATCAACCTTGAGTGCAGATGTGACGCTCGCTTGAATGCAAACACCTCCTGAAGTTCCTCCTGCATTGGCCATGGATAACAAAGCTGGCTCTGGAGCCTTTGATGTTGTAGCTGCTGCTGTTGTCGATGATGACGATGGTGGTGATGTTGGTTCTGGATGACCTCGAATGGTCGCACAGGAGCGGGCGACTGCGTGCGCTTCACAAACTGCCCGAACTTGTCCACTTCCCATACACCAGAAACTCGCATGTCCTCCAATGTCGAATGCGGCTGAGGCATCGACAATCCCACCTGCACGATACTCACTGGAAGTTCCAGCTTGATGCCCTCATCCAAACACGCAGCCACAATCGCTCACATCACCAATACTCACAGCTTGAAGATAGTCATATGCATCATTGAACAAAACATAATACCTCATACCTGTTCCTCCTGCTGTCGCTGATGTAAAAGCTGTTCGAACGGTGACATACTTGCATGATTTTGTCTGTCTGAAAGAATCTGTTCAAACTCTCTACTGGACAGGCGCTGACCGGATGAATCAAGCAATCGAGGGTCTACGGGATGCCGACCAAGCAAAAGATGATCTGCAAGTCCTGAGCCCTGACGATGCAGATGATCGAAGTATGCAGGTGAGGGCATGGACTGATTCCGCTACAGCTGTTCAATCAGTACCTGCGTGATCATCACCACATCAACCTTACATATTGGAACCGCACTAACATATCCCGTGCTGCCCATCCCAACTCATCTCGCACTACACAAAACAAGCAAACTACACCTCAACTAGAAAAGGATTGAATATGATTTTTTGGTTAAAATTGTAGATTGGCTGCTTAGCCAGGTTGAGAGATTTTCTTTTAGTGTATGCCAGACCGAGTGACATTTCTTCTGTGTAGACACAAAGGATTTGACAAAGTTCTTTGATAAGAAAGATGAACTTGACAAAGAGAAGAATTAAATGCTGTGGAGCATTGTAGTTAAGAATTTACTGAAGAGATTAAGTGTGGAATAAGTTGAATTTTGGGAAGACACCCCAAGAAAATGGACGTTACTTGCCTGACTATGGAACAAATCTTACTCCTGCTGAGATTTCTGATAAGAATATCAAGGCTGGGTCGATCTTGACCTCCATAGTCAGGCCGAAGTTTCTTCTAGTCGTCAACAAGTTAGAGGACAACCTTGGTCAATGCTGGGAACATTTTTGAAAGAAATATGGTGGGGAAATGCTGCAACTCCAATTCACATTGGAACAATGGCTGAGGGAAGTTTAGTGGAAGAGTATGTGTGTCAAGTTGATGACTTGATTGGTCAACTAGCTCTCATCAGCATTAAGACAAACATTGATGCACCATGTATTGAGAGTACTACTTCTTAGTTGGAATCCTTTAATCTCAATTTGATATGAATAAGATCCATGCGCCAACATACTCAAAGCTTATAGAACAAATGCAAAACAAGGAGCATTGGAGATGCAACAAACAAGAGAATGTCCAGGAAGAAGATTTGTATGTATCCTCTTGCTTGCTTTGTGAAGAAACAACCAAAACAAAAATCATTATACTCATTATAGATATCTGTGTTTTGAGTTTGGAAACCTTCTAGTATGTTCAAGTTTGGAAATGCTTCCTGTACATTTTTTAATAAGTTCTGGCCTTTGACAAATAAATGTTACCATTGTGGCAAGGTTGGTCGCTATATATTTGAATTGAGGAACAAATTGCACAATTCTAGATACAAGTTGTAAGCATGTATTGGTCTAAAAGCTAAGCTCATATTGTTGAACTTGAATATGAATTCTTTTGAGAACTTTCAGACATTGAAGAGGAGATAAAAGCCAACTATATTGAAATAAATATTGAAATATTTGCTAGACTTATATTATAATTTTTTTTAAGTAGGAAGGTTAACAAATATTAGTCATATTATTACCTTTAATTCTAAAGCTTGTTTTGTATATAAGAATGGTGATTTCTTATATTATCATGTTGTGGTTTTGCTACTATGTGAAAATATTGTACATATATATTTAATGTATAATTTACTATACAATTAAATGAGAGCCATATTAGTAGATTTTTATTAATTATAAAATATAGTTTGATTATTAGTTTAAAAGGAATTCATTCAAAAAGATTATTATTAAGATTTATATAACTTTATTTTTTAATAGTAATTTTGAGATTGATTTTATATTAATAATAATTTTTATATATTTTGAGTCACCTTTGTTAGAAATTTGTGATCTTTAAAATCTTATTTTATTTTTTTATTTAATATTTAAAATATATATTATATAAATCCTATTAGAAAAAGGATTAAAAAAAAGTCTTAGTATTAAAAAGAATAGTTAAACAATCCATGTGGATGAATGGAAATGAATCATAGGAATCTCTATTCTTATTGGCTAAAAGTCATGCCCAATGGACTTCAAGGAGGTTGTCTGGGGCCTTTTTTAGGCATTAGAGTTTGTTTTTTGAGAAGATATGAACAACAAAGGCTAGAATTAATAAGTTTAGGTTTTTAGCTATGATTTTAGTGCAAAAATTGAATGATTTGGAGTTTTTATAAAAGACATATTGGCATTCAAAGTTAAGGTGTTGAAAATATATCTATTGTCACTCTTTTGGATATAACTTGAACGTGCAAAAAACAATAAAAGATCAGCAACCAAGGTTGAAAAGAACACTTTTTTGGCTACACTTTTTATGTATAGCTTGATAAATTTTCTAAGAGATTTTCATAAAATCTTTCTTAAGTGTCTTAAATTCCTATCAAATTAAGATGATTGAATATTAAGTAGAAATTACTATTGTTTATGTTTTATACCACATAAACATATTACAATACAACATTGCTTAATTAGTGGTTGTATTTTGAACTATATCTTAAGCAATTTGACAAGATTTTGGCTCAAAATTTTTTAAAATGTATATTTTTATATTACAAAAGTATATAAATATTTTTTTTGGCATTAAAATTTTGGATTTTTGAGATATAAAGAAAAAAATACTCAGGTATCTATAAATTAGGATTTTAAGTACTTGCTAGAATTTTTAAAATATCAAATGATTAGAAGAAAATCTACAATTGAATTTTGTTATAGTGAAGCTTAAGAATATAACCTACACTTTGAAAAACTTTGATAAAAATTGAATAGTTGGATCAAGAATTATTGGATTACAAAATTAAAAAAGAAATCAATCTTTACGCGTGAATAAGCTATTGAAAGATTTTGTTGCAATTTGAGCATTTTGTACAAACTAAAGGGATTTTTTTAGGAGCCAAGATTTTATGGAGGTGGAAAAATGGATATATAGAACTATAATAAAATTTTGATATGAAGATAGAATTTTGAAAGGAGATTATGGTTTTCCTTTAAGATTATTGTGAATTTAACTCATTAATAACTAATTAGTTATGATTTTATATAGTAAGGGGTGTTAAGAAATTTTTTATATGCCACAAAAAACTTTATATATAAATTTACTTAAATATAAGAAGGTTTTATCAAAATAATATTTTTTTTAATGATATTATCATATTAATTGTCTTTTTTATTAAAGACAAATCACTTATTAGAATCTTGCCAATAAATTACAAGTAAATTCTCTACAGTCAAGTATCTAATGTATTTCCAAATTAAAGATCACACCACATGATAACTTGGTAAATTCAACATGGAATATCTGAGGTAGAGAGTTTTTGATATCTTATTATGGTAGGAGAATAAGGAAGTGGTAGTGGAAGATGAAGTGGTGTATCATTATTGCAACTTGATTCTACTACAATTCAAATATTTTAAGTATTTTTACTTTTTATGTAGCAACAAGAAGTAGTGGAATGCAAAGAAGTAATGGCCATCAAAGCTTTGTAATTTGTGGTTGGATTATTGGATTAATTTGATAGTAAAAATATCTCCAATTATTTGAAATATTATTTGGAAGAGATAGAATTCAACAAGATATCAAGAAAAAAAATGATCCTTACCTTTGAGCTTGCAATTGTATCAAAACTACAAGAATATATCAAATTTATAGAGTTAAATGAGAAGATTTTATTTTTCAACTAAAAAAAAGAATATTCTTTAGATAATATAAATAAATAGGCCTCTAATTTCAATATCTCAGAGGCAATTATTAAAGCTTGCTATACCTATATCTACTACTCTAATTCTTATGCCTACAATTGCACCACAAAAAGATGCAATAGATGAGTTGGTCATAAGAATAAAAGACTTACAAATCAAGGTGGCAGAGCTAGAAAAAAAGAGTGGAACATCTGATGGCAAACTTACACCAAAGTTAAGATATATACAAAGATATATTTGGTGTGATAGTATTAAACATCCTCACAAAGATTGTGGAAATTTTGTTGATATTTTATAATAAAGAGTAATTTTATGGAAGGATAAAAAAATTGCTTTACAAGATACAATTGAGTTCTTTAAAATTAATTTAAAAAAAATAAATAAAAAAATTTAAAGAAGATTATTTGTTTTGATAAGCTATGGCATCAAAGAAAGCTATTACCTATGGCATTGAAATAATAAAAAAAAAAGAGGATATTTTTGACAAGCATGTAGATATATGGGATTTGTGGAGCAGTGTTATATTTAATATGAATAAAAAAAAAACAATAAGGGAAGAATTACTTAATACAATCACAATCATTAAGAATACTATAGGATGGGATGGTCATATTAGTAGTATATTTTTATATGCTTATATCATAAAATCCTAGCATGAAGCTTTGTTGGATGTGAAAAAAGGTAAAAATATAATTAAAAAAAATCTTAAAGAACTAAATAATAAAAAGAGATTTCAAAGAGATGAAAAGCCAATACAAAATAAGAAGCATAAGATTTTGGTCTACTATCCTATGGTATATTATATGCTTGTACCTACACCATAGGATAGTAGACCATCTGGGATTGGACCATCAAAATCATACCTTGGAAATATACCACTTCAGTGTCGTATATGGTGAAGTCTTGCTCTAGAATGCTCCAAGCACCTAGTTGTAGAAGATAAAAGAAATAACAATAACTAGTCTTAACCTCTCTAATCAATCTCTAAATAATCCTTAATCAAACCTTAATTAAATCCTAGTCAACCTTAGTAAAATCTAAACAAATCCTAAAATAAATCCTAACTAAATCTTAATCATCCCTAATCAAATTCTAAAAAATCCTAAAACAAATCATAATTAAATCCTAGTCAACCCTGGTCAAATCCTAACAAATCATAAAACAAATCCTAACTAAATCCTAGTCAACCTTGATCAAATTCTAATAAATTCTAAAATAAATCCTAATTAAATCCTAATCAACTTTGATCAAATCCTAACAAATCCTAAAATAAATCCTAATTAAATTCTAATCAATCCAAATTAAACCCTAACAAATCTTAAAACAAACTCTAATCAACTCTGTCAAAGTTATCCCTCCTTGTAGCCTTCAATTCTAGACCTCCTTTGCTTCACACCTTCATTGCCCTTCATCAAAGAAGACCTACATGCTGAAATTTGGTAGGCTTATAGCTTGTCTCATGTTGTAATCACTTTCCAAATATTGCTCCAAAAGTCTTCTCCAAACTTGAGTTATAGGTTCCATCCTTCTTCTTTAATTTTGCCTTCTAACAACTCTAGATCTGACCACAATTTTCCTCATAATTCCTTGAATATAACTCCAATAGCAATCAGTTTTTTACACAACTTAATAGACTCATGTATCTACAAACTCCAATAAATTTTATTCAAAATACTACTCTAATCACAAAGATATGCTCCCTCAAACTTCACTGATTTGGAGATAGACCCCTATCACTTTGAAAGAGCATGACATTTTATTTACAAGACTAATGAGTATCAAACTTGCACTCATCTCTTCTTTAATTTATATAGATCATGTTTATTAAATCTCACACTCAAATTTGTCTCTTAACTCCCTTTATATCCAAAAAAACCCACACACATGCACTGCCCATACAAACCCTCAACCCTACCTTCACCCTATTTCTCTTTTCAATCAAACCGGTTATAATTTCACTCATAACTCTTTGCTCAGAGGTCATATTGACTTGAGATTTTGACACAAAGTAGTTAACTCTATAAGGAACAAAAACCCAATAAATTTTGCTGCTAAAGTCCAAGTGGTTTCCAAGAACCAAGGCCCAAAATTTAGTAACCCTTATTGCCGTAGTCTTAGATACTTGCAACTTTCACGACTCATATCTCCCTTGATACTTAATCAAAAGATATGAGAATTATCTCTATGAGTTTCTTATCTTGTCTACTATAGATCTACAAAATTTTGCACTTAAAATCCTCTCCAAGCTTCTTCTACACACAAAAGTATATACTGCCTATCAAAAAAAATCCTATGCCTTCCAAAATAAACTCCCTCCTTCTTCTTCACGACCTTTCCTTGTCATCTCCCTCTTGGTCTTCCTTATCCTTTTGGTCAAAAAGACCTCTTAGCCCATGTCTTTTCCACTTCCTCAACCTTTTCCTTTGGACTAACTTGAAGAAATTTCACTTTTTAAGGTAAATTTCCATTGTATCTTCTTACTACTAATTTTCTATCAACCTTTCTTCTAATCTTAATCTTTTTATTTTAATGCATTCTTTATGTTTTTCACACTATGTTTTGATTTACAACATGACACCATTTTTCTTCTACATCCAAATAGCCCATTTAAATCAAGAAGATAAATTTTCAATTGAGTTGGTACATTAAAAAATTATCAAAGTCACTTGCATGTATCAATATCATGTATCTTCAAATTTAAAAAAGTTAAAAAAAATACTTTGATAACTCCATATCCGATTACTTATCCACCTTTGTCCAAATCGTAGCAAACTTCAAAGTAATGTGAGAAGTGTGGTAATTTAGTACTAATGCATAACCAC